>JAESUZ010002289.1:0-118895 GCA_017311185.1 Proteles cristata cristata | reverse complement strand
CTTGAATGAAAACGGTAATTCAACTGTGGACCTAGAGATGTATTTTTAAAAATCCTTTACAACTGTGTTGTGCAAAAATAAACGGCAAGTACACTTCTCTGCTCTATTAATGGAGGTCTGAATCCAAAAATCTGTTCTTCAGACTGCCAAATGTAGTCACTGACTTCATCAGTGAACAAAAGGATTTCAAAGTCCATCTACAATACTACTGCCACCCTCAAAAAATAAAAATGAAACCATAACATTTTTGATCTGTTTATCAGTTAACATGCAAACATATTCATTTACCACTAAATGTGTTTGTTCTAAACTGTCTTTCAGGGTATTGTGAATTTGAAATGTACATTCTGAGATGTTCAGATGTTATAGACATTTAAGCACTATCCTGATATATTATGAATTCTTTATTTTTTTTAAATGTTTTATTTATTTCTAGGAGAGAGAGAGAGAGACAGCGCAAGCAAGGGAGGGTCAGAGAGAGAGGGAGTCACAGACTGAAACAGGCTCCAGGCTCTGAGCTGGCAGTCAGCACAGAGCCGACGCTGGGGCTCAAACCCACGAACCGCGAGATCATGACCCAAGCGAAAGTCGGACACTTAACCGACTAAGCCACCCAGGCGGCCCATGAATTCTTTAAAAAGATACCTTGGTGGTGTCTTCTTGTCATCATTACATCCAAACACATCTTTTGAGCAAGAATATATTGATCCATAAGCAGTTGCATTAACAGCTGTGAAACTTGATTTTTAGCTCAAGGAGTTTCTATCATTACATACCTTCAAGAAAGAAATGTGGGCAGGGGGAATCAAAACACTCAAACCTGTTTGTCTTAAGAAGAAGACATCTTTCAACTTTAGGTTAACATAGTTAATATATATTCACCCTCCTCACTGATGACACTATGAGTTTTATTTTTTCCCTCTTTTTCAAACGGTTTACTGACTGTCTGATGAATACAATTCCAGTGACCTTTGGCATACAATCTCCTACACTCAATGAGGGAAACTCCAGGACACTGAGCATCGATGCATGTCCAGGCCAAAGAACACGCATTACGTGTTCTACTGGCTAAAGAGAGAAATTTTGCTTTTCAAGATCTCAAATTTTTATATTTAATTGAGTAAACATTATGACACACCTACCATGTGCCCAATATATTACATTAAGTGCTAGAGATAGAAAAATGAGTGTTTCCTTGACTTCAAGAAAGCAAAGTCTTCAGAAGGCTTATAAATAACCATGGTCTAGAGAAGTTCACAAAGACCAAATTTCATGCATTTTTTAAAGTGTATTTATTTATTTTGAGAGAGAGAGCCAGCAAGGGAGAGGCAGAGAGAAAAAGAGACAGTGAGAGAACCCCAAGCAGACTCTGCATTGCCATCACAGAGCCCCATGTGGGGCTTGAACTCACCAACTGTGAGATCACGACCTGAGCCAAAACCAAGAGTCAGACGTTCAACTGACTGAGCCACCCAGTCCACAAATTTCATGCATCTTTATACTCCCTTTTTAATTTTCTTTCTCAGAGAATGGCTCCATCATCTACTCACTCCTTCCAATGATCATTAGAGATTTATCCTCTCCCGTATTCCAAATCTAAACAGAATCCAAGTCCCATCCATTCCACCTAGTAAATTCCTCTCCAACCAATTCCTACTATCACTGCCATAGCTCAGATCTGCTTCTCTTTCCACCTGCAATGTTGCCATAATTTCTGTGTTTATTGGAATTGTTTTAGTAGGAAGGGATCAAAACTTAAGTCAACATATCCTAAGCAAAGAAAAAAAATATGTGGGGGAAGGTACTTTTCCGAAAGGAAGAAAATTTTAGTAGCCTACAAAATCAGAATAACCTTGGGAACTCAATGTGATTATAGGGCAGTTAGAGACCAGAAACAAGGCTTCCTTCCTTTCCTATATGCTCTCCACCTATTATGTGCTTCTCTGTGAGCCATGGCCTTTTTCTGTCCTATTGCATGGGTTTACCTAGGCATCAAAGAATATGGCTGTTTTGGGTAGAAGTGTGCTCCCACCCCCCTAATTTATATTCCCCCAGAAACTGTGAATGAGACCTTCATTGGAAATAGTATCGTTGCAGACGTAATCAGGTTGAGATGAGGTCATGCTGGGTTATGGTGGGCCTTAATTCAATGACTCTTGTCCTCATAAGAGGGCATAAGAGGGAAATTTAGTCACAGAGATGCACAGTGGGAAGATTGCCATATGACAATGAAGGTAGAGACCAGAGTGCTGTGTTGATAAGCTAAGGAACTCCAAGGAGTACCTGAAACCACCAAAAGCTAGAAGAGACAAGGAATCCTCTCCTAGAGCCTTCAGAAAGAACATGGGCCTGGCAAAAACTTGATTTTGGACTTGCATCCTCCAGAACTGAGGGAGAGTAAATTTCCACTGCTATAAGATGCTCTGTCTGTGGAAATTTGTTAACAGCAACCCTAGGAAACCAAAACAATGGGCATTGGCGGATTGAAGTTTCCATCACTTCTATTTAGGAACCCTGGAAGAAAGAATGCTTCCATCTTCCTTACGCATTTAAAACCCTAGCCCCAGAATCTGATTGGCCTAACTGGAATCAGAAGCCTATTCTTGGACAGATCAGAGTGCCCAGGGATGGGATGTCATGATGGGCATGGGATGCTCATGCCTAGGAAATATATGCATCTCTCTGACTGAAGAGAAGGGGCACAGGACAGTGACTGAAAGCCTCACCAAAAACACATGAATAGAAAAGGAGCAAACCTCAGACAAAAAGACAGAGATGCTGATATCAATACAGTAGGGAAGGGAAACTGAGCAGACAAACTGACACCAGCCATGGTCCCTTATCTGTCTTCATATTACCTTACCCCCCCATTCATCCATTCTCCAAGTCAGCAGCAGAGGAGTCTTCCCTGCCCTTTGGCTGCTCCAAAATCTGTTAACAGCTGTCTTTAATTTTCAGAGTAAAGTATCTGGTCATCTTGCCCCTGCCTCCCGAACCATCCCCACACCTGCCCCCATCTCTAGCCAGACCGACCCTCTAACAGTTCTCTCAACTCCTCAGCCACATACACACCCCAACCCCCTTGCTCCTTCTGGAATGTTCTTCCTACTTTTCTCCACTTTGTTCATTCCTACTCATCCTTTAAGATTACATGCAAGTTTCAACGGGCATGTGCTTCTACCCACATTATCTCACCTGTCTAGAATTATTAATTTCCAGGATAAATCTCTTCAAACTTAGTGTGCTTCCCTCATGACTATGGGTAAGTCTCTGCTTTCTTCTATGAGGCCAATAGGGCTAAGAAAAACCATAGAGATATATTGAATGATGGCTAGCAAATCTGTCTATCTAGCAACAATCTCCTCCCTAATTCTGAAATACTAGCTTCATCTTAAGTTAGAAATTCAGCAGCAGAAAGAGTTCTTGTGTAGATGAAAGTAATGTGCCATAAATAAAAGCAAGTCACTTATCAATTTAAAAAAAAATAGAAAAAAGAAAGGAAGATGAAATTTACCAATATGTTGGGAGGGTTATTATGAAAGACCTGGATGCCTCTTGGATACATTCCCCTGGTTCTAGAATCTGGAAATATTATATCTGGGAATCATCATAAAACCCAGGTCTGACCAGGAAGAATGGTACACTAGCTAGGAACATCATTTACACCTCAGCATTAAATGTCACGTGTAGAGCTGAACCATATAAGCTCTAGACAGACTAGTTTAGTTCAAATCTGTGTTCTGCCATTATATATATGGCCTCAGGGAACTTTTTAAAATTCCTAATGTTTCTCATCTATCAAACTGGGAAGATAATAGTACTTCTCTCATAGGGTCCGTATAAGGATTAAGTGGCTTAAGATGAATACAGCACTTAAAACAGTAATGAACATACAGAAAGTGTTCAGTAAATGTTTTGATTGTATCATCTCCAGTCTTTTAGCAGGACCCTAAGGGAATAAAGACACCTGAGGTGGGGTGGGGGAGGAGGGAGTTTCAGGACAGGGGAGGAAGGGGAAAGACAAAGAGCATGAAGCAGAGCCCATGTAAGAGAGGAGTTGGTGAGACAGCTAATGGAAAAGGAGGGTACAGATGCTAAGCCTGAGCTCTGGTGTCATCCTTGCCTTAGCCGGAGCAGGTGTTAACCGGGAGCAAGCTGAATGACAGAAGAATCAGTTATTGACTTGGGGCCAGTTTTTTTTTTTTTTCCTCCCATATCTTCTCTCAGACTGGAAGCTCCTTTATCCAGGTCTGAAAATAGAATTCTCATCTTTAATTTTTTCTCCACTTCTTCACACTTACTTCTGGCAGGCAGGGGAAATTTTCAGTGATGCAACTCATACGTCCTCAATAATCTAGCAGGGGAAAAGTCTTGCCTGCTATGCTGTAATGGTACACCCTGATCCTCCAGCACAGAATGGTGTGAGAGCCTACCAAACATACTGAAAGTTTTAAGATGACAGTAGTTATAAAGAGAAAAATACACAGACTGATGAGAGATGACGTTTTAAACATAGCAATTGTATTAGAGAAGATCAAGAAAAAAAGAACCAATAAAATATATATTTATATAACATATAATATTTATATATACAATATATATCATATGGAGAGAGGAGGAAGGAGAGAGGTGGATTTTAAGATATTATCATACATGATTGTGAGAGCTGGGGCAAGTCCAAACTCTCTAGATTAGCCAGGAAATTCAGATAACACTTGTAGCCATTGCAGCTTGAGTTTGAAGGCAATCTGCTGGCAGAATTTCCTCTTCCTCAGTGGAAGTCAGTCATTTTCCTCTTATAACCTTCAACTGACTGGGTAAGGCCCACCCACATTTTGGCTGATAATCTACTTTACTCAAAATCTACTGATTTAAATATTAATCTCATCTAAAAAATCTCTATAGCAACATCTATACCAGTGTTTGGCCAAATACCTAGATACTGTGGCCTAGCGAAGTTGACACAGAATTTTAACCACCATGGATATCACTTAATATTTTTCTTTCCCAGTCCCCAAGAAATGCCATCACTTCAACCACCAAACACAAGTTAGGCTAGGGCTATCTCTATTTCTCTCTTTTGTTCTCTTTCTCTCTCTCTTTCAACTATAATTGTGACAAGAACTATCTCAATTACATATTTTCTTTCCCTTATACTCTTCCTTTGAAAATGTAAGACCCTCAGCCCCAGATTCTCTGAGTGCAATATCACTAGATTTCAAATTCCATGTGCACTCTAAGGCATACTATAGACAGCCACAACCAGAGGCAGCTCCTTAAAATTGGTGTGGCTTTATTGCGAAGCTGTTTAAAATAAAGCCAAATGATGTCAATAGGATTTGAACACTATTGCTCTTATCTCATACTGAAGTTAATACATCAATTAATAGGAGGCACAGAGTCACACAAAATGACAACTCAGTAGCACCAAATAATGAATTAGGTAAACTTAAAGTAACAGTTGAAACAATATTAATAACCAGGTAAAGTCACTGTACTTACTCTTCTGTTACCTTTAGGGTCTTGGATGCCAATACAAATCTAAAACTATTATAGAAACTTGCACTGAGAATGTGCCCTAAAATCTTCCATATTCTAAGACTATTTGATGTCACCATAACCATAATCACCGAGCCTCTACTCTACTGGATGCCTGCTACTTCCCACCTTTGCCTGCATACTGCACATGTGCCCTTTTCAGAAAAGGTTGTAATCATTTTAGGAAGCCAAGGAAGAAACTACAGTTCATCACTTCCTGAAGTACATAAACTATTAATTTATCCACCCATTCATTCAGCAAGTATTTATTTGTTTCTATATATTCTGTAAGGTCCTGGGATATACTGATGAATAACACACATTCCATAACCTCTTAGGGCCAATGGTGTACCAGGGAGAGAAAACCCTCTGGGACTTACAGACTAACATGGAAAGAAAACTAAGCATTTAATTATAATTCCAGCTGCTTTTCTGTAAATATACAAGACACAAGTTATCATGAGAGTAAACCAAGGAGAATCAAACATGGTGGTTGGAGCAGAGGATCAGGTAAATGTTCCCTGTGAAAGGTAATACACAGGCTAAGTCTTGAAAAGACTTTAGAAAAGATACTGGTAAAAGAAAGAACATTGCTGAGAGAAGAATAGAGCAGGGCAAAGGCCTTCAGGTAGGATGCAGCAGGACAAATACAAGAGCCAGAGAATAGACTTGGAGCAAAGAGCAGGAGTGGAGGCACACAGGTTCCACCACGCAGGGCCTCTCGGGCCATCTTAACCCCCTACACAGCCCAGAAGCCAAGGAAATGTGTAAGCTGAAACATCTAAAAATGACTCTTCCTTCCATTTGTTTAAGAGATTTAAGTCATTTGCAAAAAACATGTTATACTGAAATATCAATAAGTTACATACAACTTCCTTCCTGTAATACTGAAGTCGCAGAGCTACGGAAATAATCTGTGTTTTTAAATCACTGAGAGCACAATCAGAAAACATTATTTTAAAACTAAATAGTGAAATGTTTAAAACTAAATATTCTCTCTACACTACATTATAATTAGAGCATAAGTTTGTTGCTACTACCTCTAGCAAACCCTGAGGAAAGGAGGTAGAAGGTCAAGGGGCTTTCAAATGCAACAAAATGGGCTTCAGCAAAATACTATGGGTTGAATAAAATATAAGACAGAAAAAAAAGTTAAATGATATCAATGGACTCACCAATGGATTTTCTTCCCCAGATATCGATAAGTACATTTTAGTTTAATTCAAGATAAGGAAGATTGGGATACCTGGTGGCTCAGTCGGTTGAGTGGCCAACTCTTGATTTCAGCTCAGGTCATGATCCCAGGGTTGTGGGACTGAGCCCTGCATCAGGCTCTGCACCGACAGCATGGAGCCTGCTTAGAATTTTCTCTCTCTGCCCAACCACCCCACTCACTCTCTCTCTCTCTCAAAATAAACTTAAAAATTATAAAATAAACAAGGAACATTATTTTTTTCCACTTTTATATTAAAATTTATGAAGTATACAGAAGGTAAATCCACAGAGATAATCATAAGCTAATATAAATATATGTGAAATACTGGGTAAATCATAGACCACAAGGTCAGTAAGAATATCTGAGGGATGTTGTGATATTGTAAATTTAATGCCTCTACCTATGAATTTATAGGTAAAATGGTAAACCATGATGTTGTCAGAGGGAACCTAGTGTACAGGACGTGAGCTCAAGGGGTCATGAATTCAGTGATAGGTCTTTAGAAATGGTGTGATGTCAAATTCCTAAGCCTTCTACTTCACTGAGATTTTTGGTTTCTGCTTTTTCCTTCCCTGTTTTTGAGAACAAGAAGCCAGAGCACTGTATCTGAATATAAGTAATTAGTTGCTATTTATTCCTCTCTGTTAACTAGATTGTAAATGTCTCTATTTTTCTCTCTTAACACTGAGAATAAGAACTGTACTGTATGAGTCAACATTTCCAAGATGTACTGAAATCCTGAAAAAAGGAGTATAGAGTGAGGGTTACAATTTCTCACCAGAAAGTGATTTCCAAGGTCCCTCTGAGTCCTAAGATGCTATGATATGTTCCATTTGTTGTATATCCATCATAACCCTGTAGCTAAGGTCAAGGCTGTATTAGCAGGAAACACTGGTCTGGGTCAGAATTAAAATGGTGGGAAAAGAATGTGGTCTTAGCATCTTATATTAATGTCAATAAAATTCAACATATGTCTTAGGAGTGGATAATAAAAATGAAAGGATATTAACTTAAAACTCAAAATAGAAATGGGGCAGGGCAGGGGAAGAGCCATCTGGGAAACAAAGAGTCAACCCCGACTTTCAAGGAACCATAAATTAGCAAGGAGAGTGTAACCAGTTATTTTTTTAATATGAAAGAAAGTTAAATAGCCATATTTCCTTCAAATCAAGAACAGATTTGAGCAGTCACAACTTGCCAGGATGAGTGGGCTATCTAAATTACCTAATTAGATGAGGGTCATTTGATCATAGTAACCGATATTGTTGTAACTCCACTTAATTCTCCAACCAAAACAAATCAGTCCACAGAACCTTATGGTGGTCTTAATGTTATTTTTTTAGCAGTTAAAAATGTTACTAAACTTGGGGCGCTGGGTGGCTCAGTTGGTTAAGTGGCTGACTTTTGCTCAGGTCATGATCCAACGGTTTGTGAGTTTGAACCCCACATCAGGCTCTCTGCTATCAGCACAGACCCCACTTTATTTATTTTTTAATGTTTTATTTATTTCTAGGAGAGAGAGAGAGGGAAAAAGAGAGAGAGAGAGACAGCGTGAGCAGGGGAGGGTCAGAGAGAGAGGGAGTCACAGACTGAAACAGGCTCCAGGCTCTGAGCTGGCAGTCAGCACAGAGCCCGACGCGGGGCTCGAACCCACGAACCGCGAGATCATGACCTAAGCGAAAGCCGGTTGCTTAACCGACTAAGCCACCCAGGCGCCCCAGCACAGACCCCACTTTAGATCCTCTGTCTCCCTTTCTCTCTGACCATCCCCTGCTATTTGCTGTCTCTCTCAAAAATAAATAAACATTTTTTAAAAATATTACTGAAGACTATCTTCACTTTCAGGTCTTTTCTAGCATACATATTCTCTAAGCCAGAGGAAAGAAGGAAGGAAGGAAGGAAGGAAGGAAGGGAGGGAGGGAGGGAGGGAGGGAGGGAGGGAGGGAGGGAAGGGGAAAGGGAAGGGGGAAGAGAAAGGGGGAAGGGAAGGGAATGAAGACAGACAGAAAGAAAAGGGTAAATTTTTGTGACATTTTAAAAATACAAAGATTTTTTAAGGTCTTAGATATTCTAGATTAAATCGAGAGAAACTGATTTGTAAAGAAAAAATAAAACAAAATTCTTAGGCAGCAGCCCAGAAGAAATCACAGAAAAACTGCTCGAGTTAAATGAACAAATTCAGCAAAGTTTCAGGGTATGTGATTAACAAACCAAAATTGCTTGTGTTTCTAATACACCAGTGATGAACAATCTGAAGAAGAGATGAAGAAAACAATTCCATTTATAAAGTCTAATGATTAAGATGACAAGATTTGAAGACAGATTACTTGGGTTTTAAGGAACCAACTACCACTACTAACAGGAGGGCAGGGGGTGTCTCATGTAAATTACCTAATTACTCTGTGCCTCAGTTGCCTCGTCTGTAAAAACAGAGATAAACCTTCACAGGGCTCCTGTGAGAATAAAGCAGTTAATTCATGTAAATTGCTTAAACTGTCACCTGACACATGGTGAGCACTCAACAAAAATTAATAGTAGACAAGCACAATGAAGAGGTGATTTGTGTATTTGGGGGAACATGTTTTGTGATTTGGCTGTGCTGCTTTAGACTCCAAGGTAGGGGAGGAACAACGTGAAGACTGGCAAAAGGGCCTCCACATCAGTGATCCTGCAAAAACCACTATATTCTTGACAGGATGCTCAAATGAGCAGCCAGTCATCTCTGAAATCCGCCTTTGCCTCAGTCACTCCCCTATCTGATCATCAAGTCCTGTGATTCTACTTACCCAATGGTTCTCCAGTCTCCTTTTCTGCCTCTTCTCTAGTCTCACTGCTCAGGTGGAAGTTCTCATGGTCCTTCACTGGAATCCTGCCACAGTATTCAAACTTCTCTCCCTTCCTCCAATCTCATAATCCTCAAATCTCCCCTCTGCATATCCACCAGGCATGATCCATCTAGTCACACCATCTCCCTGCTTGATGTGTCAAAGACCACTCCACGGGCTCTCGAGTCTGCTATGCTAGACCCCTGTCTTTCACTCCAGTTTTCTCCATTATGCCACCAACTGATTTTCCAGACACTGTGGCTTTGTTGAAAATAGAACTTGCTCGTTTATTCTTGCATCCCCCATTCGCTGCAAGGTACCTTTGTACACAGTGAAAACAAGGATTCAACCATTGTGGGACACCATGCTTGTAGCCTGACATATAGCAGAGCCTCAATAAACACTGACAAAGAAGGAAGGAGAAAAGGGAGAGTGGGAGGAAAGGACAGTGTGTGAGAGTTAAGAGCCAGGGAGCCCTGGGTGCACCTGGGTGGCTCAGTTGGTTAAGCATCAGTCTCTTGATTTCAGCTCAGGTCATGATCTCAAGGTTTGTGAGGTCAAGCCCCACATCAGGCTCTGCACTGGCAGCACAGAGCCTGCTTGGGATTCCATCTCTCCCTCTCCATCTGTACTCCCCTCCCCCTCTCTGTCTCTCCCTCTCAAAAACAAACAGTTTTAAAATTTTTAAAAAGAGCCATGGAGTCCTGGATTCTGCAGATATAGCAAGCAGAAGGATCCTTTAAAGAACCAATTTGTCCCACATTGGCTAAAATATAAATGACATCTGTCCAAAATCTGTGCAGTTAACACTCCTAATTCTGTCGCTTTCCATATGCCAATGAGCATATAATTCTCAATATTCTCCCACATAAAATAAAGCAATTATTACCGATCTACTGTTTTTTAACATTAAGAGACAGTTAAACCACCTAAAGCAGAATCTAGTACATATTCCTCAATAAATAGTAGCTATTAGCTTTAGAAATAACATTTAATAGATAATATAATCATAATTAGATATGGATAGATGAAAGGGTGGATAGAGGGATGGGTGGGTAGTCTATCTATATAAATACATAAAACATCAGGAGACATCTAATATGATCTTCTACCTTCATACAGTTAGGTTCTCTTCCCCAACTTCCCTTCCTTGCAATCCTCCACCGTTAAAAAACAAAAAAACAAAAAAACAAAAAATACACACCTTTATTTCTCTTCTAAGACTTAATTCATTGAAGGCCTACCTGTGTATTAAACTGTGCTGTGTTCTCTTTCTCATTTTGTCAGTATCTCACAATACAATTCTAGTTTCATCATTATTTATCTAAAGTGTGGATGTAATATTTTGTTTATTTTGAGGGTTTTAAAAAGTTACTTATTTAAGTTCAAGTTAGTTAACATACAGTGTAGTATTGGTTTCAGGAGTAGAATCCAGTAATCCATCACTTACATAGAACACCCAGTGCTCATCCCAACAAGTGCCCTCCTTAATGCCCGTAACCCATTTAGCCTCCCCACCAACCTCTCCTCCAGGAACCCTCAGTTTTCTGTATATAAGAGTCTTTTATGGTTTACTTCCCTGTTTTTATCTTATTATTCCTTTCTTTCCCCTATGTTCATTTGTTGTGTTTCTTAAATTCCACATGAGTGAAATCATGATATGTCTCTCTGATTGACTTATTTAACTTAGCGTAATATAATCTAGTTCTATCCACCTGTAGCAAATGGTAAGATTTCATTGTTTTTCATAGATGAGTAGTATTCCAGTGTGTGTGTGTGTGTGTGACCACATCTTCTTTATCCATCCATCAGTCAATGGACATTAGGGCTCTTTCCATAAGAGCTATTGTTGATATTAGCTATTGGCTATTGTTGATAATGCTGCTGCTGCTATAAACATTGGGGTGCATGTGCCCCTTCAAATCAGCATTTTTGTATCCTTTAGATAAAAACCTAGTAGTGCAATTGCTGGATCATAGGATAGTTCTATTTTTAATATTTTGAAGTAACTCTATACTATTCTCCAGAATGGCTGCACCAATTTGCATTCCTACCAACAGTGCTAAAGGGTTCCCCTTTCTCTGCATCCTCATTGATGTCTGTTGTTTCATGAGTTGTTAATTTTAGCCATTCTGACTGGTGTGCAGTGGTATCTCATTGTCATTTTGATTTGTATTTCCCTGATAATGAGTGATGTTGAGCATCTTTTCATGTGTCTGTTAGACGTCTAAAAGTCTTCTCTGGAAAAATGTCTATTCATGTCTTTGGCCCATTTCTTCACAGGATTGTTTTTTAGGTGTTGAGTTTGATAGGTTCTTTATAGATTTTTGGATACTAACCCTTTATACAACATGTCATTTACAAATATCTTCTCCAGTCCATCAGTTGCCTTTTAGTTTTGTTATTTCCTTCTCTTTTTGAAATTTGATGAGGTCCCAATACTTCATTTTTGCTATTATTTCCCTTGCCTCCAGAGACATGTCAAGGAAGAAGTTGCTGCAGCTGAGACCAAAGAGGCTGCTGCCTGTTTTCTCTTCTAGGATTTTGATGGTTTCCCGTCTTACATTTAGGTCTTTCATCCATTTTGAATTTATTTTTATGTATAAGAAAGTGTTTTATGTATAAGAAAGAAACTTCTGCATGTTGCTGCCTAGTTTTCCCAGCACCATTTGCTAAAGATACTGTCTTTTTTACCATTCGGTATTCTTTTCTGCTTTATTGAAGATTAGTTGGCCATACATTTGTGGGTCCATTTCTGGGTTCCTTATTCTGTTCAATTGATCTGTGTGTCTGTTTTTGTGCCAGCACCACACTGTCCTGATGATTACAGCTTTAAACTACACCTTAAAGTCCATAATTGTGATGCTTCTAGCTTTGCTTTACCTTTTCAACACTACTTTAGCCATTTGGGGTCTTTTGTGGTTTCACGCAAATTTTAGGATGGTTTGTTCTAGCTCTGTGGAGAATGCTGGTGCTATTTTCTTAGGGATAGCATTGAATGTGTAGATTGCTTTGGGTAGTATAGACATTTTAACAATATTTGTTCTCCCAGTCCATGAGCATGGGATGTTTTTCCATTTCTTTGTGTCTCCTTCAATTTCTTTCATAGGCTTTCTATAGTTTCCAGATACAGATCTTTTACCTATTTGGTTAGGTTTATTCCTAGGTATCTTATGGTTTTTGGTGCTATTGTAAATGGGATTGATTCTTTGATTTCTCTTTCTGCTGCTTCATTATTGTTGTATAGAAATGCAACCAATTTCTGTATGTTGATTTTATATCAGGCAACTTTGCTAAATTCATGTATCAGCTGTAGCAGATTTTTGGCGAAGGCTTTCAGGTTTTCCATGTAGAGTATCATGTCATCTGTGAAGAAAGTTTGACATCTCCTTTGCCAATTTGGATGCCTTTTTTTTCTTTTGTTTTGTTTTGTTTTTTTTGTGTGTGTGATTGCTGAGTCTAGGACTTCCAGTACCATGTTGAGCAACAGTGCTAAGAGGGGACATCCCTGTTGTGTGTGTGATCTTAGGAGAAAAGCTCTCAGTTTCTCCCCATTGAGGATGATTTTAGTTGTGGGCCTTTCATATATCGCTTTTATTATGTTGAGGTATGTTCCCTCTATCCCCATTTTCTTGAGAGTTTTTATCAAGAAAAAATGCTGTATTTTGTCAAATGCATTTTCTGCATCTATTGAAAGGATCATATGGTTCCTATCCTTTCTTTTATTAATGTGGTATATCCCATTGATTGGTTAGTGAATATTAAACCAGCCCTGCAGCCCAGGAATAAATCCCACTTGATCATAGGGAATAATTCTTTTAATATACTGTTGAATTCAATTTGATAGTATCTTGTTGAGAATTTTTGCATCCAGTTTTCTCAGGGATATTGGCTTGTAATTCTCCTTTTTAGTGGGGCCTTTGGTTTTAGAATCAAGGTAATGCTGGCTTCATAGAATGAATTTGGAAGCTTTCCTTCCATTTCTGTTTTTTGGAAGAGTTTGAGAAGAATAGGTGTTAACTCTTCTTTAAATGTCTGGTAGAATTCCCCTGGGAAGCAATCTAGGGGACTCTTATTTGTTGGGACATATTATTGATAACTGATTGACATCTTATGGGCCTGTTCAAATTTTCTATTTCTTCCTATTTGAGTTTTGGTAGTGTGTGTGTGTGTGTGTGTCTAGAAATGTGTACATTTCTTCCAGACTGTCCTTTTTGTTGGCATATAATTTTTCAAACTATTCTCTTATAATTGTTTGTATTTCTATGGTATTGGTTGTGATCTCTTCTTCATTTGTGATTTTATCTATTTAGGTCCTCTCTCTTTTCTTTTTGAGAAGTCTAGCTAGGGGTTTATCAATTTTGTTTATTCTTAAAAAAAAGAAACCCAGCTTTTAATTTCATTGATCTATTGTACTGTTTTTTGCTTGTTTCTTTAGCATTTATTTCTGCTCTAATCTTTATCATTTCCCTTTTTCTGCTGGCTTTAGGCTTTTCTAGCTCCTTTAAATGTAAAGTTAGGTTGTGAATTTGGGACCTTTCTTGCTTCTTGAGATAAGCCTGAATTGCAGTGTGCTTTCCTCTTAGGACTGCCTTTGCTGTTTTCCAAAGGGTTTAGACTATTGTGCTTTTATTTTCATTTGCTTCCATGTATTTTTTTAAATTTCTTCTTTAATTTCCTGGTTAACCTAGTTCTTCTTTAGTAGGATATTCTTTAACGTCCTTATATTTGAGGGCTTTCCAAATTTTATTCTGTGGTTGATTTCAAGTTTCATAGTATTGTGACCTGAAAATATGCATGGTATGATCTCGATTTTTTTGTAACTGTTGAGGGCTGATTTGTGATGTGGTGTGTGATCTCTTCTGGAGACTGCTCCATGTGCCCTTGAGAAGAATGTGTATTCTGCTGCTTTAAGATAAAATATCCTGAATAGAAAATATTAAGTCCATCTGGTCCAATGTGTCATTCAAAGACATTGATTCCTTGTTGATTTTCTGCTTGCACAATCTTTCCATTGCTGTAAGTAGGGTATTAAAGTCTACTACTATTATATTATCATCAATGAATTTATTTATATTTGTGATTAATTGATTTATATATTTGGGCACTATCAAGTTGGGTGTATAAATATTTACAATTGTTAGATCTTCTTGATGGATAGACCCCTTAATTATGATATAATGTTCTTCTTCATTCTTATCACAGTCTTATCACAGTCTTATCACAGTGTGAGCAGGGGAGGGTCAGAGAGAGAGGGAGATACAGACTCTGAAACAGGCTCCAGGCTCTGAGCTGGCAGTCAGCACAGAGCCCGATGTGGGGCTCGAAACCACGAACCACGAGATCATGACCTAAGCGCAAGTCAGACGCTTAACTGACTAAGCCACCCAGGCGCCCCCATGTTTTTCAAGCCCAGTTAATAGTCTTATGACTGTTGTTCTAAATTCTTGTCCAGATATATTGCTTTATCTGTTTTGAGCAAGTCCCTGGCTGTGATTTCTTCTTGACCTTTCTTTTGGGAAGATTTCCTCTGTCTTGTCATTTTGGCTAAGCTTCTGACTTCTGCATGTTTTAAAACCTTGTTTTGTTTTCCGTACCTGATAGTACTGCTATATTAAAACGGGATCATACACTGCCCAGAGCTTGGCACTCCAGGAAGTATTCCTGGTGTATACTGTGTGCACTTCGATGTTGCATTTTGGCTGCCCTTTCTCATTGCTCAGTCCTCTGCTGAGCTCCTCCTTGCTTGCAATGGTGGAGTGTTTGGGCCTTTAAGTAGGTGTGCATTGATTTGTTTGTTGAAGTAACCACCACTGCAAGCAAGGAGGAGCTCTGCAGAGGACTGATCAGTGAGAAAGGGCAGGCAAAATGCAACATCGAAGTGCACACAGTATACACCAGGAAACTGATCCCCTCACCAAAAAAAAGGCTTACTTCAAAGAAGAAGAAAGGAAAAAAAGGGGGGGAGGGAGGCAAAAGAAAAAAGAATTGAAAAGCCTGATCCAAAAAAAGAGAGAAAAGGAAGTGAAAAACAAAAACAAAAACAAATGAGGAACTCTAAGCCTGATTTCAAAAAGGAAAAAAGGAGGAAAAATAGGGGGAGAGAGAGAGAGAGAGAGAGAGAGAGATGTCTGTTGGTGACGCATGGAGGGTACTGGCTGTGCCGGTCGGGAGAAGCCAGCTGCATTGGCTCAGCATCAGTCTTGCTCCAGTAAATAAACAGTTACCAGGTACCGAGGGGTACGGTTTGGTATAAGGGGGTCCTACCTCCACTGTGTTGCTCTTTGAAGTCCCACCGTGTTGGTGTTGGGCAAAAAATGTCGCCATCCCAATCTCTCGTCCCTGACCAGGGATCTCAACCCCTGCTGTTCAGGCAGCCCTCACAGAATAGTGAGGAAAGTTGGCTCGCCCTGAGCCAAAGCTCTGTGTTTTTTCTTTGGCGCACAGCTGGGATTCAAACCCCTAAGGTTTAAAGGATTGGGCATTGCGCAGACCCAACTCTTCCTCCAGAGTAGAGCCTCTCCACCCTGCTGATGAAAGGCCTTTGGCGGGCACCTTTAGGGTCTTTTGTCCTGGGGAAGGCAATAAACCCTCTTCAAAAAGTACTCCAGGAAGGGGACTCTTCTCTCCCAGTGCGACCCAAAGATCACTGCACCACATTTTGCCCTCCAGGCCCAGCTCCCCTCTCCTCAGGAGCTCACACCACAGCTCCACTCCGGAGAAAGTCGTGCACTTCCAAAACCTCAGAGTTTGAGCTCCAAAAGCTGTTTGCTAAAAAGAACTAGGACTCTCAGTACTTCTTGCTCCCCAGTCTGTGGTCCAGAGAAGATTCCTCTTGTGCTAATTCACTGCTGCACTATCTCAACCCTCTCTCTTTCTCTCCCTTTTGTCTCTCAATGGAAAGGGTGCCCTCCCCTCCACAGCACAGCTCCTTCTCTCTCCAATTCACATCCACACACCTTGCACCTGCCAAGCTATCTCCCTCCAAATGTGGAGATCCTGCTGCTGTTCTGCAGATTGATTTCTTGGGTGTTCCAAGTAATCAGACCTCAGTACAGCTGTGTTTGAGGGAGGAGGAAAACTCAGGGTCCCCCTAATCTCTGCCATCTTAACTCCTCCCCTGTGGATGCAACATTTTAAGTGTGGCTTTTCACTAAGCATCGAGGAAATGATTTACTTCCTGAGTCTTACATAATATCCCATTATGATATTATAAAACCAACTTTCCTTTTATCAAAATACTGTCATAATATTTATGAAACATATGTTGAAATAGATGCTTCAGGAACATTTTTTACCCTTACACCTAAATAATATTACTTGGGTGTTCAAAGCTTGGGCTGTTGTTGTTGTTTTTTTTTCTTTTTCATTTTTCTACAAAGAATCATTTTCCTTACTGTCACAATCATTTTGAACTTTGAATATTAATCATATTAAATAACTTTGTTTTTAAAGTTTATTTGCTGATTTTGAGAGAGAGAGAGAGTATAAGCAGGGGAGGGGCAGAGAGAAAGGGAGAGAAGGAATCCCAAGTGGGCTCTGCACTGTTAGCACAGAGCTTGACACAGAGTTTGATCCCACAAACCATGAGATCATGACCTTAGCCGAAATCAAGAGTCAGACCCTTAAATGACTGAATCACTCAGGGACCCCTTAAATAGCTTTCTTAGTGGAAATTTGATTTTTAAAACTCACCCTGTAATAGCATTTTATAGTGATACAGGTTAGCTGCACCTGCACTTGCAGTGAGCACAGCATAATGTACAGAGTTGTTGAGTAGCTATGGTTTACGCCTGAACCTAATGTAACATTGTGTGTCACCTGCACCTCAATAAAAAATTTTTTAACTCACTTTGATCCCTTTATTCAGACAACGAAACATCTAAAAGACTATGTCCTTAGACAAGTTCTGTGGGCCACTAATTGAAATATCTTAGGCTTATACCGAGTACACCATGCTGAGAATGTTTTGAATATAGTGTCTAAGCCACTAGGTAAACTACCTGTGGTTGCAGTGGTATTTAAAAAAAAAATAACTGAGGTGCATCCCTTACACGATGCTTATAAGCTTTATCACCTTTGAAAAAGTTACTGAGATAGAAGAGAGAGAATCATGTTTTTCTTTTAATTAAAAAAAATAGCTGGAAACTATTGGAAAAATAGATTAAACAGTTATCCCCATACTCTTATGGTGTTGGAAGCAAGAAACACACATCATAGTAAATATCAAATTTGCATTCTCTTTTGATCATTCCTCCTATCCAATAACATGCATAGTAATCCCATTTCCCTCCAGCTACTGTCTCACATCTATTTAACAAAACTCCTCCAGAGATTTGATTATACACAATATTACTATCATTTAAGTAAAATGACTCATCCCTGCCATCCCTATCTCCAAATAACTCACATTTTGGAAGAAAAGATCAAAAAGCAAACAGAAAGCTTCAATATAATGTGACAAATGAGTGAGATAAGTATGCACAGAGCAACATGAAAGCACAGCAAGAAGGGAGGGGGATTGATCCCATTCCCAGCAAAGGGCAGAGGGTACCAGAAAGTTTCTCAGAAAAAAGCTGCTTCAAATGAGTCATGATGGACTCAACCAAATGTACCCAGGTATTCCAAGAAAATGTTTCAAATGCAAAAGCATGTGGACAAGCAATAGTGGTTAACTCCAGAAACTGCAAGTAGTTTGTCATAGCTGAAGAGTGGGGTATTTGAAGTTGACAAGTCTAGACAGCCTAATATTCTATTACAGCCTATGTCATACTTCCCTTTAACCACTGGGTTCCTATCAGCCTTTCCTACTGGACCGTAAAAACCATGTGGTCAGGGCTAAGCATTACTTCATTCTTCCCTGCATGTATCACCTCTGTATAAAATTCAGTGCTCAAAAATTATTTTTTGACTTTCAGGTGGCTTTGCTGACATTAATGGTAGCTTCAGTCTATCACACAGCCAATGAAGATCCGCTGAACCATTCATATAAGAGATCATCAGCCTGATCATTTTCAAGAATGATCACACTGGCAATAGTGGCAAAAATGAAAGTGAGAAAGGCCAGACTGGAAGCAAGAACAGACAATAAGCTGTATCCATACAAGTATTTTGTTTCTACCCAGAATAATTAACTCACTAAATATCACAGATCTACAATGTCAAATAACTGGAATGTTTTTCTTTTTTCTTTTGAAAATGAGATTTTAATCTCAGTTTTTATTTTATAATTTCAGTGGAGGGGCGCCTGGGTGGCTTAGTGGGTTAAGCGTCCGACTTTCGCTCGGGTCATGATCTCGCGGTTCGTGGGTTCGAGCCCCGCGTCGGGCTCTGCGCTGACTGCCAGCTCGGAGCCTGAAGCCTGTTTCAGTCTGTGACTCCCTCTCTCTCTGACCCTCCCCTGCTCACGCTGTCTCTCTCTCTCCTAGAAATAAATAAAAAACATTAAAAAAAATTAAATTCAATGAATTTTCTTTTCAATATTTTAATAATTTATGAGCTAAGTTCTTAGGTCATTCTACTGCTTCTCATTGTATATCGAAGTTCAGATCATTTTATCTAGAGGTAAAGGATCCTGTGGTTGATAGGCTTCTACATCTTTTAAAAAATTATTTAGAACTCCATGAAAAAGAAACTTCTATGTTATCTAGAAAATACAGAAGCCAATGGAACAGAAAGTCCAAAAATAGGTCAAACATACATCATCATCTCAAGTCAGTGAGGGAAAGATAGCCTTTTAAACTGTATGGTCTCTGAAGGAAGATAGTGGAATAGGAAGATACTAGGCTTCATCTCACGGATACACCTAGATAACACCCACGGCAGTGGAAATAACCCAGAAAACAACCTGAAAACGGGCAGAACAGGCTCTCCACAGCTAAATGTAGAGAGCAGGCCGCAGCTGACGAGGGTAGTAAGGGCAGAGATATAGTTGAAAGCCGACCTGCAGTACTGCCTGCAGGAAAAAGATCTGCTGTGGGTACAGAGAAAGGAGAGAAAGAGACCCTGACCAGGCACTTTAGGCACAGAGGACCCACACTGGAAAGATAAATGCACAAAACATCTGCTTTGAAAACCAGAGGGTTTGAAGAAACACGAGTTCTTAAAATCATTGGGGCTTAAAACCTGGAACTTTAAAAATCAGCAAGTTGACTCCTGAAGAGCTGGAGGGCTATAGGAATATGAGTCCTTGCCATTAGAGATACAGCATAACATACAGCCCTGTGAGATACAGCCTAGAAGCAGCAGTTAAAAAAAAATGCCTGGAGTTTAGAGGCGTTAGAGGAGGGATATTTCTGTACAAATCTCAGAGTATGTGCTAAAGAGGCAGGGATCTTTGGGAGAATTCTCCAGAACCAAAAAACCTGACAGGCATCATTTTCTCCCCCCGCCCCCCAGCCTAGACACACAAACACCTGCAGGAATGGCATGAATGCTCTCCATCCAGCATGCTGAAAGCACACCCTGCTTCCGTGCTTTCCTTTGGACCAGTTTCCCTCAACACAGCCTTAGCAAGAGTTTTCCAAAGAAGTTCCAGGTCCCCTCTCAGAACAGAACAGACTACCACAAAGCTTCCTAACACTAGGCACCTCCATCTCCACACTGTCCTACAGACCCACTCCCTCCAAATGCCCTCAGCAGGATGCCAAAGTGGCATCACAAGCATAGCTGTGGTATCCAAGAAGCCCTAACAGGGGTCAGAACCATCCCAAAGTGATTCCTGTCCCAGGGGGAGGGGAAGATAACCACACACACCAGTCTGACAGTGACCCCAGCAGCGGGCTGGGGGCAGACATCTAGTCTGACTACATGCCCTGCCCACCAACAAAAGCTTCTAGGAGACAACACAGAGACAATGCCTTGTAACTCAGTGCAATTGCAGCTCTAGCAAATGCCTGGTCTAACCCAATTCAAGTCCAGGGCAGCCCCAGACTGGCCCTTTAACAACACAGGGACCAAACCCTGCCCACAACAGGCAAAGACAGCCATCACAGAAAACCGAACTAAAGACAAATATGGCTCAACCACAAGAGTAGGGAACAGTAAACATCCATAGGAGACACCCTTATAGTGCTAGGTTCTGGTGAACAGGGGGGATTGCACTGCAGAACACCACAGGAACTTCTTCGTAATGCCACTACTTAAAGATCAGTATACACAGCTGACTTCCCCACAATATAGACACAGAGAATTGGACAAAATGAAGAGACAGAGGAATATGTCCCAAATGAGGGGAAAGGATAAAAAATCACAGCAAGTGACCTAAGCAAAACAGGGATAACTAATATGTTTGACAGGGAATTTAGATGAATGGTCATAAAGATACTCACTGGACTTGAGAAAAGAGTAGAGAATCTCAGTAAGAACCTCAACAAAGAGACAGAAACCCTAAGAAAAAACCAATCAGAGGTAAAGAACTCAATAAATGAAATTAAAAATAAACTAAAAGGCTCTTTCTGCCATCTTGGAGCCTATGGAAGCTTGCTGGGAAAAGACTCCTAAAACAATGAATATGTCTAGAGGCTGTGGTCCAAGGTCATTTTTGCTGGCTATATATAGGGTTTCCAGAACCAGAGGGAGCATACAGCAATTCTTAAAATGGAAGGTGTTTATGCTTGAAATGAAACTGAATTCTATCTAGGCAAGAGATGTGCTTATGCATACAAAGAACAATACAGTGATTCTTGGTGACAAACCAAAACAACACAAGGTAATCTAGGGAAAGGAAACAGTGGCATGGTTCATGCCGAATTCTGAAGCAACCTTCCTGCTAAAGCCATTGGCCACAGAATCCAAGTGACACTGTAGCCCTCAAGGATTTAAACTTACAGAAAAGTAAATAAATAAAGGTATAGATTTGTTAAAAAGAATACACTAAAGGAAGTAAATAATAGACTAGAGGAAGCTGAAGAATAGATCAGTGACCTGGAAAACGAGTGATGGAAAGCAATCAAGCTGAACAGCAACAACAAAAAAAGAATAAAAAATGAGAATAAATTAAAGAAACTCAGTGACACCATCAAGTATGAAAACATTCACAATACAGGGAGACCCCAGAAGGAAAAAAGAGAGAGACAAGGGCAGAAAAATTATTTGAAGAAATAGTAGCTGAAAATTTCCCAAATCTGGGGAGAGAAATAACATATCCAGGAGGCAATGAAAGTCCCTAACAAAATCAACCGAAGGAGGTCCACACCAAGACGCATAATAATTAAAATGGCAAAAAGTAGTGATAAAGAGAGAATTTTAAAAGCAAGAAGAGAAAAGAAAACCATTAAATACAAGGGAAACACCATAAGGATCTCAGCTGATTTTTCAGCAGAAACTTTGCAGGCCCCTTAGGAGTGGCATGATATATTTAAAGTGCTGAAAGAAAAAAAAAAAAGGAGCCAAGAATACTCTACCCAGCAAAGCTATATATAGATGGCTATATGCAAAACATGTCATAAATAAACCTAATGGTAACCACAAATCAAAAACTGGCAATAGGGGTGCCTGGGTGGCTCAGTCGGTTAAGCATCTGACTCTTGGTTTTGGCTTAGGTCATAATCTCAAGGTTGATGAGTTTTAGCTTCATGTTTATCAGTGCGGAGCCTGCTTCCTTCTCTCTTCTTCCTCTCTTTCTCCTCCTCCACTCCCTCTCTCTCACTCATTCTCTCTCTCTCAAAATAAATAAATAAATAAACTTTAAAAAAGTCTTTAGGGGTGCCTGGGTGTCTCGGTCAGCTGAGAGTCTGACTTTTGGTTTCGGCTCAGGTCATAATCTCATGGTTTTGTGAGTTCAAGCCCTGCACTGGGCTCCTTGCTGGCAGCATGAATCCTGCTTAGGATTCTCTGTCCTCTTCTCTCTCTGCCCCTCCTCCCTTCACATTGTCTCTCTCTCTCTCTCTCAAAATAATTAAAATATACTTTTAAAAAAGTCTTTAAAAAATGACTGGTAATAGACATGCAAAAATAAAGAAACAAAACAACAGAACAGATCAATAAAAGCGAGTTTGCTCCTTGAAAAAAAATCAACAAAATTGATATGCCTTTAACCAGAATCATCAAAAACGAGAGACAGCGGGGCGCCTGGGTAGCTCAGTCGGTTGAGCGTCTGACTTCGGCTCAGGTCATGATCTCATGGTTCATGGGTTAGAGCCCAGCATTGGGCTCTGTGCTGACAGCTAGCTCAGAGCCTGGAGCCTGCTTCAGATTCTGTATCTCCCTCTCTCTCTGATCCTCCCCTGCTCACGCTGTCTCTCTCTCTCTCTCTCAGAAATAAATAAAACATTAAAAAACTTTTTTAATTAAAAGAGAGAAAGAGAGAGGGAGGGGCGGAGGGAGAGGGAGATAGGACTCAATAACAAAATTAGAAATAAAATAGGAGAATTAATAAATGATACCACAGAAATAAAAAGGATTATAAAATAATATTATGGGGGCACCTGGGTGGCTCAGTCAGTTGGGTGGCCAACTTCAGCTCAGGTCATGATCTCACAGTTCGTGGGTTCAAGCCCTGAATCGGGCTCTGTGCTGACAGCCAGCTCAGAGACTGGAGCTTGTTTCAGATTCTGTGTCTCCCTCTCTCCCTGACCCTCCCCTGCTCACGCTGTCTCTCTCTCTCAGAAATAAATTAAAACATTAAAAAATAATTTTAAAAAATAATATTATGAAAAATTATATGCCAACAAATTGGACAACCTGAAAGAAAGGGATAAAAAGGAAAAATTCATTGAAACATATAACCTCCCAAAACGACATCAGGAAGAAATACAAAATTTGAACAGACTGATTACCACCAATGAAATTAAATCAGTAATCAAAAAACTCCTAAACCAGGACCATATGGCTTCACAGATGACTTCTACCAAACATTCAAAGAGTTAATGCATACTCTTCTAAATCTATTCCAAAAAATAGAGGAGGGAGGAAAGCTTCCAAATTCATTCTCCAAGTCCAGTGTTACTCTGATACCAAAACCATATAAAGACACTACCAAAAACAGATGGCCAGTATCTGTGATGAGCATAGTTGCAAAAATCCTCAATAAAACATTAGCAAACTGAATCTAATGATAGGTTAAAAAAAAATCATTCCCAATGATCAAGTGGGATTTATTCCTGGGATACAAATGTGGTTCAATATTTACAAATCAATCAACAAGATACATCACATCAACAAAATAAAGTTTAAAAAGCATATAATCATTTCAATGATGCAGAAAAATTATTTGACAAAGTACAACACACATTCATGACAGAAACCTTCAATAAAGTAGGTTTAGAGGGAACATACTTCAACATAATAAAGGTCATATATGAAAAACCCACAGATAACATTATTCTCAATGGTGAAAAACAGGAAGCTTTCCCCCTAAGATCAGGGAAAAAAAACAAGGATATCCATGCTCAACACTTTTATTCAACATAGTACTAGAAGTCCTAACCCCAGCAATCAGATAACAATAACAAAATTAAAAGTCATCCAAATTGATAATGGAAGAGGTAAAACTTTCACTATTTGCAGATGACATGATACTATATGCAGGAAAGCCTAAAGACCACCAAAAAACTACTAAAATGGATAAATGAATTCAGTAAAGTCACAGGACGCAAAATCAATGTACAGAAATTCTTTGCATTTCTATACACTAATAATAAAGTAGTAGAAAGAAAAATTTTAAAAAACAATCCCACTTATAATTACATCAAAAATAAAATACCTAGAAATAAACTTAACCAAGGAAGTGAGAGACCTATACCCCCAAAACTATAAAACAACAGTAAAAGAAATTTATGACACAAATAAATGGAAGAAAGTTCCATACTCGTGAATTGGAAGAACAAATATTGTTAAAATGTTCAAACTACCTGAGTACCTGGGTGGTTCCGTTGGTTAAGCATTCTACTCTTGATTTCAGCTCAGGTCATGGTCTCACGGTTCATGAGTTCAAGCCCTGCACTGAGATTCTCTCTCTCTCTCTCTCTCTGCCCCTCCCCCACTCACATTCTCTCTCTGTCTTCCTCAAAATAATGAAATAAACTTAAAAAATGTCTAGGTGCACCTGGGTGGCTGATCGGTCAAGTGTTTGATTTCAGCTCAGGTCACGATCTGGAGGTTCATTAGTTCAAGCCCCACTTTGGGCTTGCTGCTGTCAGTGAAAAGTCAGCTTCAGATCTTCTGTCTCCCTCTCTCTCTATCCCTCCCCCACTCATTACCTCTCTGTTGCTTTCTCTCTCAAAATAAAATTTTAAACTTAAAAAAAAAATTAATGTCTATACTACCCAAAGCAATCCACATATTTAACGTAATTCCTATCAAAATGCCAATATAATTTTTTTACAGAGCTAGAACAAATAATCCTAAAATTTGTATGGAATCACAAAACAACCCCAAATAGCCAAAGCGATATTGAAAAAGAACAAAAAAGCTAGAAATACCACAATCACAGATTTCAAGATATACTATAAAGCTGCAGTAATCAGAACAGTATGGTAGTGGCACAAAAAGAACACAGGTCTATGGAAGAGAATAGAGAAAAGAATAAGTACACAATTATATAGTCAATTAACCTTTGACAAAGCAGGAAGAATGTCCAGTGGGAAAAGATAGTTTTTTCAACAAATGATGCTGGGAAAACTGTATAACAACATTGAAAAGAATGAAACGGGACCACTTCCTTACACAAAAATAAACTCAAATGGATTAAAGACATCAATGGGTGAGAGCTGAACCCAAAAAAATCCTAGATAAGAGTACAAGCAATAATTTTCTAACACTGGCCACAGGAATGAAGGAAACAATGAAAGAAATAATCAATAAAACTAAAAGGAAACCTACTGAATGGAGAAGATATTTGCAAATGATGTATCTGATAAAGGGTCAGCATCCAAAATATTTAAGAACTTATACAACTGAATACCCAAAAAACAAATAATCCAATTAAAAATGGCCAGAAGACATGACTAGGCATTTCTAAAGAAGACATACAGATGGACAACAGACACATGAAAAGGTGTTCAACATCATTCATCATCTGAGAAATGCAATTCAAAACCACGATATCACTCCACACTTGTCAGAATGGCTAAAATAAAAAACACAAGAAACAAGCGTTGGCAAGGCTGTGGAGAAAAAAGACCTCTCGTGCACTATCAGTGGGAAGGCAAACTGGTGTGGCCACTGTGGGAAACAGTATAAAGTTTCCTTAAGAGTTAAAAAATGAAACAACCCTAGGATCCAGTAACCACATCACACTACTGGCCATTTATCCAAAAATATAAAAACACTAATTCAAAGGGATACATGTACCCCTATGTTTATTGCAGCATTATTTACAATAGCCAAATTATGGAAGTAGCCCATGTCATTCCATAAATGAATGGATAAAGAAAAGGCGGTCTATATATATATAGTGGATGTTAGTCAGCTATAAAAAAAAGAATGAAATGTTGCCATTTGCAACAACTTGAAAAGATCTAGAGAGTATAATAATGATAAGTAAAATAAATCAGAGAAAGACAAATGCCATATGATTTCGCTTATATGTGGAATTTAAGAAACAAAACAAATGAGCAAAGGAAAAAGGAGAAAAACTAAAACCAGGCTCTAACTTTAGAGAACAAACAGATGGTGCTGGGTGTGGGGGGATGGGAAGATAAAACAGGTTAAAAGGATTAAAAATATACTTACCAAGATGAGCACTAATACAGAATTGTTGAATCACTATATTGTAACCTGAAACTAATATATCACTGTATGTTAATTACACTGGGAATTAATTTTTTAAATATGGAAAATAATAAAATACATAGTGCTGGGACAATGAATCATATTCTGGAAAAATGGTGACAGTGGATCCAAAGGAATCAGAAACTTAGGGTGCCTGGGTGGCTCAGTTGGTTAAGGAATCAGAAACTTAAATGTAAAAAAATAAAACTGTAAAATTAGTAGAAGAAAACACTGACGAGTTCCTCTATAATTTTGTACAGAGAAAGACCTTTCTGAGCAGAGACTGAAGTCCAAAAACCGTTAAAGAAGGATTGACAAATTTATTGGGGTTTTTTCTACTAGACATTTTAAACGAAGCCAAAAAATAAATAACTGGCCAAAAAAAAAATGTGACTCATACCATAAGCAAAAGCCTAACTTCCCTTAATATGTAAAAAAAAAAAAAAAAAAAACAAAAAAACCTCCTAGGGATTGTGGGAAAAGAGATCAATGCCCTTAAACCTGTGCAAAATGTCTGATATCACTTGCAGTAAACTAAATTCAAGTTAAAACTACAATATGCCGTTTCTCAGAAGCCTAGCAATTGATAACACTCTGCTGGCAAAGCTGAAGGCAAAGAGGCACCTCCTACTTTGCTGACTGGCATGCGTGATGTCCTGTGGAGAGCCATTTGGCCATAACTGAAACTTCCAAATGCAACTTTCCCCCCACCCAGCAATCTCAATTCTAGGAACTTATCCAAGATAAACTTCCCATGTGCTAGTTGACACACTTAAAATGTTATTCACTATAGCATTATGTGTCGTAGCAAAAAAAAAATAAAAAAGGAAAATAACCCAAATGTGTATCTATGCAAGACCACTTATATACACAGCATATCCATTTATCTCTAGTTAGTGATATAGAAAGACATCTATGATATATTGTTATAGAAGAAGGAGGAGAAGCGGGGGGGAAAGGCAAAGGAGGGGGAGAGGAAGAAGGAGAAAAAGGAAGGGGGGGAGGAAGAAAGAAAGGAAGAAGAAAAAAGTTGTGTAAGAAAGAGATAAAGAATATATATTTACATTTGCTTATATATTTCGGAGATATGAAACTAATAAAAGAGGCAAATGTGTAAACACGAAGTGGTCAAAAACAAGCAAAAGTGATACTTCTCTGTTACCCTTTAAATATTGTTTTTTTAACCATATGAAAATATCACCTATCCAAAAAGTTTAAAGCCTAACGTGCCAACAGATGATTAAAATAATTATCCTATTTTAAAAACTAAACGGAATTGAAAACTGAGAACTCTTGAAAATAACGTCATAGAGATGAGAGTTCCATTGGTAGATTTTGTGTTTCATACCCTTTTTATGATTTCTTTCTATGGCCTGACTGTTTTCACAATGGCACTTTCCTTGGAAGTGTCCTCCACGCCATTTCTCCTGGCCAGCAAAAAGACTAATAAACTCAGGAGCCTTTACACAGGCAGAGAAGAAGCTTAAAAGCTGATGTAAGCTTGGTGTTTTCACACCTAACAATTCACCCAAGCACAGTGTAGTATTTTCCTTTTGAAAGTATGCATTCATATGTGTATAGCAACAATGTGAGTCCAAAAAAAAAAAAAAAAAGAGGAAAAAGGTTTGCATTAAAAACATAAGGAAGATACAGAAAAGAGCTATAACTGTTTCAAGAAAGATGCATAAAATCAATTTCGACAATATGAATGTGTCAAAAATGGGTAATTGAAGCCAACACGCTTTCCCCGTAAAAGAGATGGAGAATGCTTTCTTCCTTGGGGAAACCTTTCCCGCCAAACCACCCAGCTGATGGCAAAAGATATACCAAATCTGCCAGCACTAAGAAATGAAAGACAAACACAGGAAGCATTCAAAAGCAATCAAGCATTTCAAAGAAATAAGAAGGAATGAATGAGTTGGTTCTGACCAAACTTAAAACGCTAAAGTAAGTAGACAAATTTGGAAATAAAGTGATGGAAAACATCACATACTAGCAAGGTTATATTGAGGGCACCTTAAGATATACTTCCTCCAAAAAAAAAAAAAGATATACTTTCTCAAAATTCTTATCCAGATGACAAAATGGCAGTATTATAATTTCAACTTGATGGAGCTGTTTTATTAAACATACATATCCTCATTTTATAGAAGGAAACTGTGGTTTGGAGAAATGAAGGAGATTGCCTACAATCAGCCACACCAGTCAACAGTGGACCTAGGATTACTGGAGCCTGAAATTAAAAGAGTAACAACAGCAAAATGTTAATATTTCTTGATGCCTTCCTAAGTGCCAAGCTCTTTGCCTGCACTATTTCATTCTCTCCTTGCACCAACATGTAATGTCAGTGCCATTATCATCCTCATTTTAAGATAAGGAAATTAGAACTTGGAAAAGTTAAGCAAACTTAACCTCCTCACTCAGCTGCCAAGTGGCGAAGCCAAAATTCAAACGTGAGCCTGGGAGACCATAAAGCCTGAGCGGTTGGGCTCTGGGGACAGACTTCCTGAACATGAATCCTGGCTCTACCACCTGTGAACAGGGCCACCGCAGGCCAATTACTGAACTCTCCTGCCCTTGTGTCCTAGTTAGCTCATCTACAACATGAGAACGATACTAGTTCTAACTTCATGGTGTTCTCATAAGAACGGAATGAGTTGATATGAATAAAGCACTTAGAAGTATGCCTGCACACGATATCCTATATGATCACACATGTTAGCTACTATGAAGATGATTGTTATTGTTACATCTTTAGCACTCTCGACTCTTCCAGCACTGGAGAATAAGAAACGCTTATGAGATTTCTCTTGATCATTGGGAAGTTCATTTTTCTTCAATAAGTTTAGCAGAGAAGAAAGCTTGTCATATATTCTAGGCAATGACAATATATTAAAAAATATCCCATTACATGATTATGTAAACATTCAACCAAGATGTTTTCTCCAAATTTAGAGACACCTTGAGAATAAGTAGATTTTACCAAATTCCAAACTGGTCCAATTTCTCAGCTGGGCCATTTCTTTATGTTTGTATAGAATGGTGTTTTTTGATTAACTGACTTTGGAGAGCAGTTCCATTCTCTGTGTATAAGAACATTTTCTTATTTCCTGTTCACTTTGTGTTAGACACACTTGTCTGTTTCACCACACTGGAAAATGAAGTTGGAAAACATATTTTCAGAGACATGTAGACACCACAAAAAAAAAAAAGGGGAGGAATCACTCCTACTGCCAGCTAATGGGGAAGAAATATGAATTTGCTGCACACATACTCCCACAGAAGAAAAAATTAAGCCTATTGTTTGCCCATTTTCAAATAAACCTGTAGGAGGAATGAAACATGGTTTTTCCAATAACTTAACAGGAGAGAGGCAAAGGAAACTATTTTCAGTCTATAATACCTTATTAATCTTTTGTGACTAGAAAGTTTTTGCACTTCATGACATGGAAAGAGGACACATTAGAAAGCTGTATGCAAGGCAGTGGTATACGTCAGCGATAGGAGGAGGAAGGCTTTTCAGTGTTGCATGTATTTCCCTGTGTTCTATTTTAGGTATCTCGCCCACTCTGTCTCATTGCAAGTCTCCTTCCTTACAATGAAAGGACAGGTGCAGACTGTGGACAGGAGAGGCCACAGAAGGGGCCTTGAAAGTCCTCCTCACTCAATTGGAAAATCATATCATTGTGAGGAAGGGTGCTGACCCTGGTTGTAAAAAAAAAAAAAAAAAATTAGAGTAGACGAATAAAACAGAAACTTAAAATTTTAAGACCCACTAGAAGACTAAAAATCTGCATAAAATACTATGGAAAGAGTTGTGTTTGAGGCAATTCAGCAAATACCATCTGCCTACAAGGTGCCTCGCACTGTGCTAGGTTAGTGAGCTGTCTAACGTCCTTCTGGACATTCACAAGTACATAGTCTTCCTGAAAACATTGATCAGTTGCCAAATTCCTGTTAGAATTGAATGATTAGGAAAGAAATATGCAAATTCTGTCAAGATGAGGGGGCACTGGAAAGAATCTGGATGGCACAGAAGTCATCCGCTGTGAGAGGGCAGCACAATAAAGCAGAGTCAGAGAAAGCAAAACCTGTTCAGGGAAACGTGAGTGGCCCAGATGGAGCTAAAGCTCAGGGGCAATGTGAAAATTGGAAAAAACGCTGGAGTCTTGAGTAGAGCTGGGTTCAAGTCCCACTGTAACACTTGCTGTACGGCTCTTATCAAGTCACATTACAGCTCCAGGCCTCAGCTCCCTCATGCATAAAAGAGGTCATAGTATCTATTGTCATGACACCCATCTCATAAAATTATTATAAGAGTTAAATTGGGCAATACATGTGAGAGATTTAGGGCTCTTTCTGGCACACAGCCATTAAGTTATATACATTATCAAACTGGAGAATAACGCCAGAAATGGGAAAAGCGCTGGAATTGGTAGGTTGGGATTAAATAATAATCTAATTTAGCTACCAAAAAAGAACTAAAAAAGGGGATATGCAAAAGATGCTCAATCTCTCTAGTAATCAGGGAAATGCTATTACAATAGTGAAATAATATATTTATCCATCAGAGTCTAGGGAAAAGGAAAAAGAGGGGAGCCTGGTGGCTCAGTCGGTTAAGTGTCCAGCTCTTGATTTCTGCTTAGGTCATGATCTCATGGTTCATGAGTTTGAGCCCCACATCAGGCTCTGCACTGACTGTGGTATCTGCTTGGGCTTCTCCTCTTCCTCTCTCTCTGCACTCCCCCCACCACATGCACATACTCTTTCAAAATAAACATTACAAAAAAAAAGAAAAAGATAGATATACACTGTTTTTAAGATGTAAGGAAATAAACGTTATCTTGCACAATCAGTAGGTGCATAGACTGACACAACCATTCAGAAGGACAAACTGACAGCAAGGCACATGCCCTTCAACCCAGCAATTATATCACAGAAATCTTAATTCATGTGTACAAAAATATTGCTACCATTTTAGTCCACACCACCACCATCTGGCCTACTGCAATATACATCTGTATTAGTCAGTTTTGCTGCACTGACAAACCACCCCAATATCTTAATAGCTTACAGTAACAAACATGTATTTCTTACCATGTATTTATGTAAGGGCTGAAATTGTGCTATGGGCTGTGACTATTCTTCACATGCCTTTTCATTCGAGAATCCAGCCCGAACCACTCATGGCAGGAAGAAGAACCACAGGGGTGAGATGAACCATGCAATCTGATTTAAGAGCTTTAATAGGTTTTGTCTGCACACATTTCACTAAACCAAAGCCAGCTGTATGATCCAAGCTTGACAATTGGGTGGATGGGTAATGGTGAGGAGGAGGGACACAGAGATACTTCCGTAGGGCGGCACTGCATACCAAATAGCAAGAAAGTGGGAATGTATAATCCTTGTTTAGGGAGGAAAAGGGAGATTAACTATGAATAATCATAGATTCATACCCCTAACTGGTCTATTGGCATCCCCACTGCAGCCAGAGTGTTCCAATTAAAACAATGTCTGATTCTATAACTCCTCTACTCAAAACATTCCAACAGCTTACACGTGTCACTCATTAAAAACCAGTCTTCATCATGGCCTAAAAGACCTGGATGGTTTGACTTCTCTCCTCCAGCCCAGTACGCTTCTGATCATCCCTTAACAAAACTCTCCTTTAGCCACACTTGCTTCCCACCTACCTCAGGGCCTTTATACATACTAAGGCCCCTTCCTAAAGTACTCTGCATTCAGATATGTCCTGGTCTAGCATCCCTGCTTCCTTTAGGCTTCATTCAAATGGCAACTTAAGAGTAGATAATTGGTTACATGAATCTATACATGTAGTAAAACTGCATAGAACTGTATACACACACACACAAGTAAGTACATGTAAAACCTGGGAGAATTTGGATGAGGCAAATATGAGTTACTGATGAGACTACACCACTCTCAGTTTCTTCATTTTGATATTACAGTATACTCATGCAAGATATTACCATGGGGAAAACTGGGGAAAGTATTATTTGTATTACTTTCTGACTTACTTTCTGGTCCGTATTACTTACGGACCAGTGAGTCCGTAATTATCTCAAAATTCAAAGTTCTTTTTAAATGAGAAAAAACAGGTCATTAGCCACCTTGTATAAAATGACACCCTCATATTATATATCCCTTTATTTTGTCTATTCCACTTCACTGTCCTTATAAACTGACAGATTTACATGTTTTGATACAGGTCATATAATTATTTGATTACTCTCCATTTCCCCCACTAGAAAATAAATCCATGGCAGCAAAAGCTTTGTCTGTTTTCTTTACTGATGATTCCCTGGCACCAAGAAGAATGTCTGGCATGTAGTAGGTACTCAATAAACATCTATTAAAAAGAATAAATACGCTCAGCAGTCAAAATTGGAAACTACCTAAATGCTCGTAAGTGGGGAATAATTAGTTAAGTTTTGATATATAGCCAAATACTGTATAGCAATTTAGAGAATGAAGTAGCTCTCACATAGGAAGAGCTCCATGATATATTGCTAAGACAATAAACAAGCTCTATAAAATTGGCACAAGATTATCCCTCCCAATCAGTAAGGCAGAAAATCATAACGCCTCATAGCAGTGTTCGAAGTGCACATCCTTGTTCCACTCTTCATTTGCTGGGTGGCCTAGGATATGTTATTTCACTGGCCTCAATATCCACATCTGTAAAATCCAAATAATACTTCAGGGATTAAATGAATAAACTCTGTGACACGGTATAATACATCTCTAGTTCTTAGCATACTGTAAACATTTAATATGTTGGTTATGATTATCAATTCTGTACAAAGTCCTATACAACTATCCATATAAGTGTTTTAATTCCAGAGAGGAAAGTCAAGAATGAAACAGAAAAGTGTTAGCAGCAATGACTTCCAGGGAGAGGGAAGAAGGGATGTAGGATGAGTTTTTTTTTTTTTAATTAAAAAACCACACATCTTAGGGGTCAAATATAAGTCATTTTAAATTACATACGCTAATGCTTTCTTCCATAACTGATGGATAATCAAGGATTAACTACAGCTGCTTCACCAAAATTTTCAGTGGGGTTTGCAGAGCCCAGGAGCCCACACACAGGGCTGAGGTTGCCGGTCCCCAGGGCCCTGCCCAACACTCCTCATTGCTGAGAAATGCCGATGTGGGTGCTGGTGCCCTAGGTGTGCTGAAGGGCAGGAGAATGCGTACTCGCTCTTCTCTCTTTGCTCTCCACCCATTAAGCCACTCTATTAAATGGGGCCTCACACTATGGAAAATTGTTTCCAACTCAGAGAATTTAGCTAAGGACTCTGCCAGTTACTGGCTTCCAGCTGGTGGGTCAGTTAATTTCTTGTCTCCTTTTCTTCAGGTTTTATTTTGTCTTTTGACAAAAATATCTCTCCCTTGCAGCTTGGCACTGCTTTAGCCTGTTACTCAATTGTGCTAAATGTATTCTTCCTGGTGCATCTTTGCCATTCACCTTTGTCATCTCCTTTCATCCTGCTTTTATTTTAAATCACACATTTTTACATTTAATCATTTTTGTTTCTCTGTTTATCAGCCACTTTCTCATCTTTTTTACCTTTTATTTACCATTATTTAAAAATATCATAATTTTGTCAGGCTCTTTAACTTTTATTATTACCTTGCTTTAAAATTCAATACATCCTATAAAAAATTTCACCCTTATTTCTTTTAGGTTTTTCTTTATTTAGGTTTGTAAAATCTTTTATCTTGTTTTTAATATAATCCTTAATTTGTTTCAAATTTTTTGGAAAATTCTATCAAATGTTTCTCTTTTCCTTTCTTAAAGAAAAATATTTCTTTATTTTGAGAGAGAGGTAGAAAGCGAGCAGTGAGTGGGAGGAGCAGAGAAAGGGGGAGAGAGAGAATCCCAAGCAGGCTCCAAAACTGTCAGCACAGAGCCCTACTCGGTGCTTAAACCCACGAACTGCACGAGATAGTGACCTGAACTGAAACTGCTTAAGCAACTGAACCACCCTGGGGCCCTATTCCTTTCTCAAATTTTAATTCAATTTCATGTCCTGATTTGCCCTTACGACGGCTGACTGACTGCCCAGGCAAAGTGGTGGAATACAGACAAACACACCTGGCTAACAGGACAATCTGGAGGTCTACAACTTTCAGCTGTCCCTGAGCGCCCCCTCTGCAGTTCTATCACCCTCTTCACCCCTGCTTAGCAAAATGGGTCCTTCTGTAATATCTGTTTTCTAAATATATTCCTCCATGGTCATCATGATAGAGTATGTACTGTCCCAGATCTCTGTGAGGAGCTCGCTATTCTAAAATTTAGAGTTGGACCTTAATCTAAGAAGTCCAAGTTGGGCAAGAGATTACAGTAAGAGAAGCTGGCTTCATCAACATGTCTGAACTGAGTGTGGCTAAACCACCCATAGATTTCTATTAAAGAAGCCAAAGTACAGTGACTATAATCGGATTTCTGACATCACTTGTATGTCAGCCTGATTCTGATCACTTATTTCTGGCTTAGTCTTTGCCCTTCTCAGCAGACCTCTAACAGGAGCCTCCAATGTATTCGTTTCTTCATTATCTTTTCACATTATGAGACACAGAAGCTCAAAAGAATTGAGTTGATCCTTGATAGAGTGGGGGGAGAGTTTTTTGTTTTGTTTTGTCTTAATTGAGTCACTCTGCTTTAACTGAATAACATCATAAATGTACAGTAAAATCACTAAGTGGTATGGTCTACTTAGCTTATCAAAACTGAATAATTTTGATTTGAGAGATGATGTTCCTTCAACTTAAGAGATTTATATAATCCACAAAATGTCTCAGACCATAGTAAAATAGCTCAGTTTGGGTTTCTCTTTCCCTATGTCACACCCCTAAAAAGGCTCACAAAGTTATATGAGAAAAGAACCTAGTTTTCTGGGCTTGGGCCATAATGTTGATTTTTCTAGTTCCTTGCAGTTTTCTCTCATTATGCCTTTTGTTCATTCTTTTTGGACCCTTTCCCTGTGGACTCAGCCTGCTGTTGCATAATCCCCATGATTCTATCCACCCTCCACCAATAGTCCTGGTAAATGACATTAGCCAAGTATCCTGACTGCATATCTAAATCATCAGACCATTCCTAGTCACTACCCACACCCATCTATGACAACCCTCTGCAATCGACTCACTCTCTAATGAAGAACCTTCTGGTCAGGTATCTTCCAAGATCTGAGCACCTGGGCCATTACCTGAATCATTTAAATTTGGTCTATTCAACCAGCAACTGCAACTTTGTTTATTTATTTTGAGGAGTGGGGAGGGCAAAGGAGAGAAAGAAAGAATCCCAATCATGCTCTGCACTATCAGCCCAGAGCCCAATGTGGGACTTGATCTCATGAGTGTGAGATCATGACCTGAGCTGAAATCAAGAGTTGGAAGCTTAACCGAGCTACCCAGGTAGTCCTCAACTGCAACTTTAACCTATACTAAGCTGCATAATAATGCCAGTGTGTACATTTCCTTTGTACCACCAAGTGAATGTGAATCCCTAGGAATAAATTGCAAAGGAATTCAACAGCAAAGATTGTCATGGGTTAGTTTTTCTAATCCACTTTAACAGTAGATACTGCTGCAAGAGATGTGTATTTCAGAAATCTGCTTGCTGTGTTCAGTGTTTAGGAATTCTCTCTTTTTTTCCTAGCCATATGGGGGAGAAATATGGACTACAAAGGCCACTCTGACGGCTGTCTGCTTCAGAGACCACTTGCTGTGCAGTGCACACTCTAGAAATATGTCCATTTAGCACAGTTCACATTCTAGAAATATGTCCATTTAGCCCATTCTTTCAGTCCCCTGATAAGCTGTACACACCTGCTGGCCCATCTGTGCTACAGAAGAGAAAGCTTTGCCAATACCTTTCTCTAATACTTTGTTTCATTTCACTTCGGACTCTGACAGGAAAGCATTTATTAAATAAAAGGCATGAGCGCATTCCAGAAAATTATAAATGCTTAAGTTTATACTGCTGGAAGATCTTGTTAAAAAGAGTCTAATCATGATTTCCAATAGGATTTCCAGAAAATACATTCTTGAAGCTCCCCAAAATTTACCAAGTTGTTCAGATTCAGGGAAGTGATCATGGTCTTGCATGGCAGAGAGTATAAATTGATTGTCATGATTCTGAGATTTACAGAAAGCTTCTGCCAAAATCTCAGAACAGAAATAAATATATCACTTGCTGCCAAACCATAAAAATAAAATATTAAATCAACCTGGAGACAAAAACTACCTTTAAATGAAAGGAAGAATTTGAAGATGTCTTCCTGGGTCAGAGATGCACCATTTATTTTTTTTAATGTTTTTTTTTTTTTTTTTGAGGGAGAGAGAGAGAGATTGTAGACAGACAGAGCATGAGCAAGGGAGGGGCAGAGAGAGAAGGAGACACAGAATCTGAACTGGCTCCAGGCTCTGACCTGTCAGCACAGAGACTGATGTGGGGCTCAAACTCATGGACCATGAGGTCATGACCTGAGATGAAGTCAGACACTTAACCAACTGAGCCACCCAGGCACCTCAGAGATGATGCCATTTAGAAAGTATAACCAACACCAAATTATGCCTATATTTAGTACAAAATGTCCTCCAAGACTCTGAGAATCATAAGCTCAGTAACTTCTGCGGCTGTTCATAAAAGTAGGTATTATTGTTCATACACATGGAAAAATCCAATATAGAGGAGTCTAATCATGACATCCGACAGGATTTCCAGAACATATGTGGGAAACTGTATGCTTAAAGATGTTCTTCTCAGTATTATTTACATTATTTTTTATCTGAAACCATCTAAATGATCTAACATTGTGAAATGATTAAGTAATGATTAAATAGTAAGTGAAATGATCAGTGTCAAATATACAATGGAATAACTTTCTACATTGAAAATTATTTGTGGGGTGCCGGGGGGGCTCAGCTGGTTAAGCATCCAACTTCAGCTCAGGTCATGACCTCACATTTAGAGGATTCGAACCCCACATCGGGCTCTGTGCTGACAGCCTGGAGCCTGCTTCAGAGTGTCTCCTGTTCTCTCTGCCCCTCCTCCACTTAAGCTTTCTCTCTCAAAAATAAATATTTTAAAAAAAGAAATTTTTTTATAAAAACAGTTTACAATAACATGAGGAAATGATTTTTATAGCAATTTTAACTGGAAAAGGGCAAGATAAAAAATTGAATAAGCATCATATATAAAATGATGAAGATCAAAAAAGAAAGTTTAATAACAGACATATAAAGTTAGGCAATAGGAAGACAAGATATCACTTGTCTATGTAACATGATGTTGATGAAAATTTGTTTTCCTTTGCCCTAAAATTAACAATCAGGATCCAAAGTTTAGGACAAATGTGTTACTTAAATAAAATGTCCGAAGTAGGTCAAAAACAATAAAGCCAAACACAACCTCAGGGTTGATTAAACAGAAGCTGAGCTGTTTCTGACATTCATTATTCCCCCCACCACTATTTTATCTAAGTCAAATAAACAGTCAAGAAAAAGGAAAGGAAATAAAATGACGACTCGGGTTATGAGGACTGAATTAAGGTGAATGGGGTTTCTGAAGCCTGAAGTGAAGTGAAAAAGAATTCCTAGAGAATCACTTGCCTAGGAAAGGCAGTCATCATCTCGATGTTTGTGAGGTCATAGAATCTGTGGATTCACGCTGATCTTACCATTGGAGCAAAACAATGGCTTCTTCAGGGAGCATGATATATTTGGGGGCATATATGAAATTTGACACTTTGGCCTATTTCTGAAGTACGTATTTCCAAAGAAAGGAGGCATGCCAGAGCACTGGTTCCCACAAAGCAAAAAGAGACAGATGAATATGGCCAGCAATCCCACACACAGTCCTCACACACCCCCAAGAGGCACAGAGAACAAGAATAGGGGTTCCCATGAGTCCATGTGATAAAACCATGTCACATAGGTGACAACAGAACTATAAAGTATTTTCCGAAGAATCAAACAAAAACTCTTAGAATTATAAAATTACTTGTTGGCTATCTCTCACTGAGCTGAAGATAAGTTGGTAGAGAATACCCAGACAGAAATAAAAAGAGAGAAAAAAGGGAAAAACAACAAACTGAGTATAATCCTATGATATGGAGTGAAAGTACAAGTAATGTGTAATACTGTACCTATTTAAAAACATAGAATCTAACCATAAGAGACTCTTAACTATAGAGAATATATATATATTGATATATTGATTGATTGATATATATATATATAGATTGATATGATATATATATATATATATATTGATATATTGATGGATGGAGGTGGTTGGGGGATGGACTAAAATGGGTGATGAGCATTAAAGAGGGCACTTATGTTGAGCACTGGGTGTTATATGTAAGTGATCAATCACTAAATTCTACTCCTGAAACCAATATTACACTATATGCGAATTAGAATTTAAATAAGAATTTGAAGGAAAAAAAGCACACACAGGTGGATACATGGACTATGAAGCTGCCAGATTCCCCACTAGGAAAAGAGGTTGCTACCACAGCTCCCAATGGAGCCCAAAGATGCCCCCTTTCTTCGAAGCCAAACACCTTCTCAAGAAAACAATACCCATCTTCTCTAGAGAAACTACGCCATGAACAGAAATGACTAGCAGTGTAAAGAACCAGACTGAGCCACTCCCAACAGAACACATTTAAGAATGCAACCTTCTCCTGGCTCATCCAATACACTTGAGGAACCAGTCAGAAACCCAAGAAAGGGAAGGAGAGGTGGTGACCCAGAGGCAAATCATGTCACTCCCCATACAATCTCTACTCCCTACTGGGGCAGGGGAGGAGTCTTTGGGGCCTAAACCCTGTCTGATGCTGAAGGAAGAGAAGGAGCTATTTGTGGAACTGAAGATGAGATCGATGCTTCACTCTGAGCCATGCAGAATGTTGAATAATGGGAAGTGACTGGAGAATCTGGGATTGGAACACAAGGAGTTGAGTTGATAAGCAATGTAAACAAGGAATTCACCATGACACTGAAGTATGGGAGAAAATCATTTTTATTTGTAGCCCATCAAGTTCACAGTGTTCAATAAACTAGTTACATTTTTTAAATGTGTCATCATGATCATGTGTGTGTGGGCGGGGGGGGTTGTATTTGCTTCTGTTTTGTTTTCAGACTCCATGATTAATTACTTTTACCTTGATAAGATTAAAAAATTTTATTCAGGATATATAAATTCTTTCCTTTTTAGTATTTTATTTTTTAATGTTTTTAAAAATTTTATTTCTGAGAGAGAATGAGTGAGTGGGAGAGGAGCAGAGGGAAAGGGAGAATCTTGGGCAGGCTTCTCAATGGTATAGAACTCAATCCCATGACCCTGGGATCATGACCTGAGCCAAAATCAAGAGTCCAAAGCTCAACCAATTAAACCATCTAGGTGCCCCAGTATTTCACTTTTAAGTAATCTCTACACCTAGCATGTGGCTTGAACCCATAACCCCGAGATCAAGAGCTGCTTGCTCCTCTGACTGAGTCAGCCAGGTGCCCTAGGGGTACATAAATTCTTAAGTCCCAGGGCCCTTTATTTGTTCCTATTATTAGGGTCTTATATACTTTATGAACATGTCTAATTTTCCCCATTAAACTGACACCTATTTCAGTGCAGAATTTAAGACTGATGTATATTTTTACTCCCTAGGTATAACACAGTACCATGCATATAGAGGGTACTCAGTAAATATCAATGGAATGAGCTATTTGTTCATGTATTTTACTGCTAAAGTAAGTACATGAGAAAGTTGCTTACAGATTTATTAATGAAGAGTGATCCGAGTGATGGGTCATTTAGTTGTGGAATTACAATTTGGAGACCTATATGAGTCTTCCCTCCTAGTTGGCCAGTGGTTAACTAATGCAGTTGTATGAAATAGTTACAATCCAACCTAATACATATGGCTTCCAATTTACTGTAAGTTGAGAAAAAATGTCCCAACTTATTTTAAATTGGGAAAATCAAGTTCAAGACAATTACCTCTATTTTGAATTTCTCAAAAATAATTCATGCAATGCTGAAACTTGAGTGTTATTCATCCTTAGTTATCCTATAATGAATAATGATTGATATGAGAAAATATCCTACATTATAAACTACTATTCTTATTACAGGTGTCTAAATTAAATACCAACTTGAGGAAATTAGGTTAGTTTCCAAATCTCTTAGGTAATAAATTACATTTATTGAAGTTGATCAAGTACAGTTGGCCAAATAGCTATATGCATATAGATAGCCTGAAAGTCTTATGTAAGTTGGGGGGCCTGGATGGCTTAGTCGGTTAAGCGTCCGACTTTCGCTTAGGTCATAATCTCGCGGTTCGTGGGTTCGAGCCCCATGTCGGGCTCTGTGCTGACTGCCAGCTCAGAGCCTGGAGCTTGTTTCAGAGTCTGTGACTCCCTCTTTCTCTCTGACCCTCCCCTGCTCACACTGTCTCTCTCTCTCTCTCTCTCCTAGAATATTAAAAAAAAAAAAAAAAGTCATATGTAAGTTGTGTTGTGCAATATTTTATTAAAATTTTTGAATGGGAATTCTACAGAACATGATAATTAAGACCAAAGTGTTGTTTTTAATCCATAGTTTTAAAACTATTTCATAATTCCATATTTTAGCAACAAAGAGAATTATTCAAAGTCTACAGAGAAATGTTTCCCCAGACTAAAATCTACTGGGAAAATTCATACATGAAGCATCATTTTTTTCTCACAATTTTTTGCTCCATGGATTTTTTTTATGTTTATTTATTACTGACACAGAGAGAAACAGAGTATGAGTGAGGGAGGGGCAGGGAGAGGAATACACAGACTCCAAAGCAGGCTCTAGGCTCTGAGCTGTCAGCACAGAACCTGACATGGGACTTGAACCCACGAACTGTGAGATCATGACCTGAGCCGAAATCATATGCCCAACCAACTGAGCCACCCAGGCGCCCCACCATAGATATTTTAAATATCCATTTTTAACTAGTTCTCTCCTAACAACATACATGTAAAATGACTTATGTGGTTACAAATATTATATGTATAAAGAGACAAACGTGACCTAAAGAAACATAAGTTATAGATATTTGTGTCATCATTTAATTAGTAAAAATAACAGAAGTCTAAGATCCAAATTAGAAACTCAATTCATAATTGTAATAGAATGGTACTATATGAATGTAATTAAATGTAAAATGTAATTTTTGTACCCGGTTTTCCCTCAAAAATATAGTTGACCACTAAAAAATGATAAATACAAATATTTTAATGACGAAAAAATTTAAAGAAAATAATGTAAAAAATCCTTCTACACATAAGTGTAAATTACATATATGATATGAGTGTGTATCTGTGCATACATATATTTAAGGTCAGCAACCCTAAACTAAAATTGAGCCATCCTAGGGGTGCCTGGGTGGCTCAGTTGGTTAAGCGTTCAACTTTTGATTTCAGATCAGATCATGATCTGGTGGTGTTCGAGCCCCACATCAGGCTCTGCATTAACAGTGCAGGGTCTGCTTGGGATTCTCTCTCCCTCCCTTTCTCTGTGCCTCTTCTCCGCACACTCTCCCTCTCTCTTTCTCAAAATAAATAAATACACTTTAAGAAATTAGCCATTCCTATCTGAATGTTTAAGAGTGATTAGAACCTAAAGCAAAAATAATTGTCTTCCACAGTAAAAGAAAAAACAAAAAAATAAGTCAGTGTAGTTGCTATGCTTGGGTTTCAAGCCTTGATCTTAGCTTCCTGGCAGCTGAAAAGAGAGGAAAATGTAACGGTCTGTTATTTAACCTCAGCAGTGAAATTATGACAGTACTCTCTTCAAAGACACATTATAAAAATACCCTGAGACAATGTAGGTGAAGTGTCTGGCAAAGCCTGGTACACAGGAGATGTGCAAGGATGTTATCCAGTATTACTACCTAGAAGGAAAAGACAAGTCATGTTTTTCATGAAAGACCTAGTTAATGGCACTACCAAATCCTAAAGGAATTTTCCTACATGGATCATTATATCAGGGACTTAAATAAGAGTCACTTCATTAAACTTGACCATGTGCACCAGTAGAGTCTGAATTACGATAGTTTCTTTTTTCAAGGAATGCTCACTGTATTGGTGTCAGGCACAGCGCCTTGTACCTAATGAACAGTCGTGTTTAATTGATCTTGTTACAACATAATGCTCTCCAATAAATATTCCTGGCTATCAAACCCTTTCAATTTTACTCCATAGTCTGTAAATTACTTGGCCAAGTATTTCATATTCAACTTTTCCAAATACCTTGCAGGAAAAAGAAACCTTAACTCCCAGTCAGTGCCACCTGCCATAATAAATCACATCTACTCATCCACAGCCAAGAGATGGAACAGAGTAGAATATGCCTCTTATTGCCCTTATTATACTGCAAGGTGAAATTCTACTTTCTTAAAAAATATGAGAATTCGCCACAATGAGATATCACCTCACACCAGTCGGAATGTTAAAATTAACAACTCAGGCAATGACAGATGTTAGCAAGGATGTGAAGAAAGAGGAACACTTTTGCACTGCTGCTGGGAATTCAAACTGGTGCAGCCACTCTGAAAAACATTATGGAGGTTACTCATAAAATTAAAAATAGAACTACTCTATGACCCAGTAATTGCACTACTAGGCATTTATCCAAAGGATACAGGTATGCTGTTTCAAAGGGGTACATGCACCCCAATGTTTTATAGCAGCACTGTCAACAATAGCCAATGTATGGAAAGAGCCCAAATGTCCATCAATGGATGAATGGATAAAGATGTGGTATATATATACAATGGAATATTACTCGGCAATCAAAAAGAATGAAATCATTTGCAACAACATGGATGGAACTAAGTGTATTATGCTAAGCGAATTTAGTCAGTCAGAGAAAGGCAAATATCATATGACTTCACTCATATGTGGAATTTAAGATACAAAACAGATGAACATAAGGGAAGGGAAGCAAAAATAATATAAAAACAGGGAGGGGAACAAACCACAAGAGACTTAATTACAGAAAACAAACTGAGAGTTCCTGGAAGGGTTGTGGGTGGGGGGTGGGCTAAATAGGTAAGGCGCAGTAAGGAGAACATTTGTTGGGATGAGCGTTGGGTGTTATCTGTAGGGGATGAGTTTCTGGATTCTACTCCTGAAATCATTATTGCACAATAAGCTAACTAACTTAGATGTAACTTAGATGTAAAACTTAGATGTATTTATTTAAAAAAAATAATAACTTAAAAACAGTGATAAAATAAAACATAAAGCAAAAAAAATGAGAGTGTGAGTCAATCTCAACTTTCTGATTTTCTCCCATACCTCCCGTTCTTTTTATAACCACGTTCAGATTTGCTATCTCTGTTTCCTCCTTACTCTCCTACCCCATCAGCTCTCTAGTAAAACTACTCATGCAATGCAAGGTCTCAAACGACTCATTACCAAACCTTATGGGCATTTCAACTTGCATGAATTTTTTGTCCACCATAAAATATATGTATTTTGAAACAAACCTTCCTTTTAGAAATTCTCTCTTCTCATGATTTATATGACATCACATTTTCATAATTTCATGGTTCTCTTTCTATTTTGAATCATTTTATTTCCTCTCCATCTAATTCTTAAATGTTGATGCTACCAGTAATACCATCATTGGCCCCTTTCTCTCACTTTTACAGATTTTTCTAGTTAAAGCCACTGTTCTATGGCATTCCACTACCTCATCCTTCCCACAAAGCCCTCCCTGGCCTCCTAATCTACCCCAACATGAAAGCGACTATGAAATCTTTGATCTTCAAGGAGCATGCACTACAATGAAGCCATGGAGAAGGATGACGTTACAGTGAAGCTCCCAAAAAGAAATCTAAAAATTAATTAATTCTAAGGTAGAAAGGAAAAAAAAAAAAGAAGAAAAAAATGAAGCTGCCAAAGGACAAAGTCAGGAATCACAGAGAACATACATTAAGGAATTCCTCTCAGACAGCAAAGCCAGAGAGACAAATGAAGGAGCTTCTCTAATACAAGGAAGGAAAGATTTCATAATTCCTGTCCAGGAGAATTTGATAAGTGTTATGGATAGTATGGTCTATGCCTTTCTCACTTCCTTCTTTTCCAAATGAGAAACTTTATAACAGTCTACTCATTCTCTACCACTGGATTATGAGGGCTTATGAAGCAGTGTGTCTTACTTTATAGGTTACCAACCACAGGAAGCTACATCTGACCCAGGCATACCTAGAGATCAAGGGCTTTGAGCTGGATGAGTAACTGAATGGAATTTGGGAGTTATCTTCCTTAGGGAGGAACTGATGGTGTTCTATGAATGAACAACAGTATGTTCACAGATATTTGGGAGACCAAAATGTTGTCTCCCAATATTTATTTCCCTCTTTTTCAATGGTGATAGTCTTCAGTTTGGGGCTTGGCCCATGGCTTCCCAGAAAAGAGAAATCAGCTTCCACTTTCCATCTGACCTAGGTGTAGTCACAAGGCTAAAATCTGATGAATGAGATGATAAGCATAATTGTTTAGGTAGCAGCTTCTTGAAATCTTTTTGAGGAGACAGAGCATGTGGGACCTTTGCTCTCTTCTTTCTCCCTTCCTCCAACCTACTGCCTGGAGCTCAGATATCACCATCCATGACAAGGCAATAAGATATACAGAACTTTTGTCTCTCATGCTATAGAGCACCGTATCAGTCCAACCAATTATTAGTCCAACTCAGATTTTTATATGTGCTAAAATAAATTTAAGTATTACTTAAGCCACTATTAACTGGGATGTTCTGTGACTTAGAGTAAAACCTAGCCCTAACTGGCACAGGTATATGAAATGGAAAAATGTGTCTTAGTTGAGAAACTGTAAGAATGAATGATGATATTATTCACTAAAATAGGAAAGTACAGGTTGAAGTGAAGGATTCAGTTTTGGATGTGAGAGTATAGGGTGCTCCTAAAAATCCAAACAGAGACACTCTCAGAAGGGTAGTCTAGGCAAGAACAAAAAAAAGTGGAAATCTGTAACATGAAAATGATATATAAAATTTCAAGAATGGACAAATTCACCCAAGGAACATATATATACACAAACTAGACAGGCAACCATAATATGAATCCAAAAATATTATTTTAGGCCTACAAATGTCTGTCATTTCTCATGTTCTGGCTTTCATTCTCATGTTTACTCTGTATACCCAGTACTTGTGCTGAGCCAATCTCATATCAGATGCAACCTTGCCCCTCAGGAATAACCAGTGGAAAACACTGTTCTAATAAAGTCAATGGAAAGTTCACAGACTTGCCCAAATCTTATCTGCCCTATTTATAGCCCAAAAAACAGAACTAGAACATTTAGGGTAAAATAGACTTTTTTGAATAGCCCCACCATTCACAATCATAACTTTAAAAAAACCCACAAAGTCTCAGGATAGAAAGTGCCCTCGACCCTTCTAAACATACTACCATAAATAAAGATTATATATAATAAATATAATTTATTTAATAAGAATCCTAAGTGAACAAATTTAAAGGCCATTCAACATATTTGAAAGAATAAGAAAATAAAAAACTTCTTTCAAGAAATAGCTTAGTAAATGTAAAAATGTTGTTTTAAGGACTTCTCATGTTATCTCAAGGTCTTTTCCATCTCTAACATTCACAAAACAAACTCATGGATGATATTCTGACATCAACAAGGAAGGTCAGTTTAAATATTGGGAACCTTCTTTTAACTGCAAGGTCATTCAAACACTGCGAGAGTTTACCAAAGTAGTTTATGGAATCTCCTTCAGAAGTTTTTAAACATCATTTAGACACTCATTTGAAAAAATTAGTTTAAGATAACTTGAATATACTTCTTTTGCAGCAGGGAGTTGAACCACAAGATTGTTTTACTATGACACTATTTCCTGGCTAGAAATTGAAGGTGGGAAAAGAAAATACCAGTGAGTTTGAAGTTTGGGGGTTTATTATTTAAATCATTTCCTCATATTTAATAAGCTGAAAATTTCACCATTTATGGCATTTAAATATATTCAAGACTCGAGGACATTTTTCATGCTTTTGCCAAATGGGATTTATTTAATTTCTGACTAATTTATACTTAGCATTTCTCTGAAGGAGGCATAATGTCTTGGTTCTGGCTCCAGCTTTATAACTTCCAGTCAAGACAGGAGAACCGCAAGACTGAGCTACCACAGTGGACTGACCTCTATTGTTCAAGGACATCTTGGCTTGCCTGGACACTCTTTGATACTTGAAACTAGCATTTGAAGTCATACAGAGAAGTCATCTCTATGGTTTGGAAGCAGTTAACTTTTCCAACCAACAGAGCTATGCAGTCAACTCTTGATTAATGGGTTAACGAGGTGGAGAAAAGCAATGACTGAATTCTAAATCACAGAAAACTAAACTGAAACTAAGTATGGATAATCCACACCAAAGTCATCACTTCAACATTCTAAATTAATAACAAAAAAAACATGTATAAAACAGTAAGGGGAACTTGACCCAAAGACTTACTCCAAATGCAGCCTTGGAAATCCAGTCTATCATGTGCAAAGTTTACAGGAAAGTGATCAACTGCAGTCCATACTCTTAATGTTTTTTCTCTTTAAGATGAATCTGGATACAGAATTCTTTCTTAAAGGGTAAAGGAAAAGAAGGTTACTTTATTTTCTTAATATAATTTATTGTCAAGTTGGCAGGTAGATTCCTGTGATTCATCACTTATGTACAACACCCAGTGCTCATCCCAACAAGTGCCCTCCTCAATGCCCATCACCCATTTCCCCCTATTCCCTGACCCCTCATCAATCCTTGGTTTGTTTTCTGTATTTAAGAGTCACTTGTGGTTTGCCTCCTTCCCTTTCTAAAATAAGGTCACTGTAAATTCCCCATGACCCAATAAGATCATAATTAGCAACAAGTAACTGAGCAAATTACTAAATGGCTAGAATAAAACATTGTGGATGACCACTACAAATGACACCAATTTTAAGACTCATTAGGTCCTTGGTACCTGAAGTATTCATGTTAGAGTTCCTCTTCTAGAAGCAGAGCCCTGCCTTCACTGCACCTGTCTGCAAGTCTGGCTTAAGACTACAGGAAGTGAAAGGAACAAAGCTCCTGTGAGTGGGGCTTTCGAAGCTGCTGCTGCCAGGTCTACAGGCCACTGACTAAACTATAGGGTACTAAGGCCAACGTACCTTCATCCTCAGTGCTCTCCATCCGGAGAATGTTCCAAAGGCAAAAGAAAGTTGCTTTCGAAGGTGGGAGGAGACTAATATTAGACACAGTCTTCTTTCATGAAGAAAGTATATGGGGAATGGGTGCACATGACTGACTTCCCTTAGACACAGCAAGCAATGGATAAATTGACCTTGGTCTATACAATCTTGCACTCAATCCTCCAGTTGTTTCCTGTCCATGTGCCCTGGAGCAAGTCTTTTATTTTTCCTAAGGCTCCATTTTCTCATCAAAAGAAGAAAAAGAAAAAAGAGAAAGAAAGAGGAGGGGGAAGGGAGAAAGGGAAGAGAAGAAAACTATAGGACACCTACCCTAATGGATTGTTGTGAGGGTCAAAAAGTTAATTATATGAAAGTTTTTGGGGAACACTTGGGTGGCTCAGTTAAGCGTCCAACTCTTGATATCTGCTCAGGTCATGACTTCACAGTTGCTGAGTTTGAGCCCCACGTCATGCTCAGTACTGACCACACAGAGCATGCTTGGAATTCTCTCTCCCTACCCTTCCCCTGCTTGCTATTTCTCTCAAAATAGGTAAATAAAACTTAAAAAAAAAGAAAAAGAAAAGAAAAAAGTTTTTTGGAGAGTATAAAAATTATAGAATACAAGGAATTACTATGTTTATCATTTGATTATCATTATCAATTTGATGTTCTCTTCTGTTCCAAACTCCACAAGCACGTACGCGTGCACACACACACACGTGGAAGCTGTCACTTTCTAACGCAGAATAAAGATACAGTCTTAAAGAATACAATCCATAAGCCACATCTATATAATATCTGTCAGGTACCAGACCCAGCATAAAACATATCCTTTTTTATACGTACATATATCACATACTTAATCTGTAACTTCCAGTCAAGGCAGGAGAAACACAAGACTGAGCTACCACAGTGGAATGACCTCTATTGTTCAAGGACATCTTGAACGTAAATTCAAATGATAAACAATTTTTATAAAAACTGGGTACCTAGTGATCATGCCAAACACTTTACATCTTACTGATGCTTTAAATATTTTCCTTTGAGAGGCAGTCTTGAATTTTTTTCCTTACTGTAGAGTAATTCTCTCTTTCTCTGGAATTACCAAAAGAATGCCTTAACTAATAACTACTTAACTAATAAAATTTAGAAAAAAATTGACATTTATTGTGCACCTATTATGGGCTAAGCACTTGACATGTAATGCTACTGAAATAAATGAGGAGCCTTGTGCTTGCTGAGAAACTACCATGCCCAGTTACCATAACAGGCAACTTCAACATGTCATTTAATTCTGAAAGCAATAATTTTTTTAAAATGCCTATTTTTCAGATGAGAAAAGTAAGACTTACCCAAACTCACATAACAGGCCACAAATTCAGGATTCCAGGTCAACTTTCTCATTCCAAACATTTAAATAACCAGTTGATTTGTACAGAGGAAATAAGGCTCACAAAATCATTCCTAAAATATACAATTATCTATAGAACAGCCGTATCATGTGAATCTCACCTTTTTAAAATTTCCTTTAGTTATTTCTTACTTGGATTTGGGTTTGTGAAGCATGTCTTAGGTTTTTGTTAGAGGAAGATTATTTCAACATGCTGGTTATTGGAGAGCCAGGAAATGATTAAAGTTTACAAGTAAAACTTTACAAATTAAAGAATTTTCAAAAACCTGAGGCCTAAAATAATTATGGTATTAAATCAATCAAAGATTATTTCTTGCATAACTACTATATTGTCAACAGAATCTCATCTCCAGAGTAGACTAGATGCCTTCTTTTATCATTTTATCACACCCTTTAGTTTTCCTGTGTAACTGTTCACTATCTCTCTGCTGCATGAGGTCATAAACAAGGCTACCTAAGGGTACAGACTGCATATTTGTCCTACTGCCTCCTCTATTCCCAGGCTTTTTCACAGGGTCTTGGGGACACAGGGACACACACACACACACACACATACACACACACACACACTCATGCACACATGCACACACAGCCCTTACTAAATAATCTGCCCCATGAATGAATGAACTAGAGGGTTTAGCAGTTGGCCAGCCATACAGTCAATGGCAGAGCACCTAGAGTGATATCCATTCTAAGTAAATTTGAAGTATAAACAAAAAAACCACCTGGCTTCAATATTTTTAAAATAACATTGTTGCACATGTTTTGCCTTATCAGAATGTTTCCTGTGGCTTTTCTGCATATAAAACCATAAAAGCCAAACTCTCCAAACTGATCTCAACCAAAACAGAGAGAACGGCCTGCCATCACACCTGCATCGAGCCTCTTCTGCTCATTCCCAGAATCCTATTCACTCTCAAAGGCAGCAGCTTCCTTGACATTTTCAGGATATTTTCCAAATTCATTTCTCAACAAGCATCTATGTACCTGTCTGGCTGTATCTTCTGCCTGTTGGTAACTGTTAGTATTCCAAATGCAGCTCATCTGCACACTGGTGGAAAGAAAGAAAAGAAAGAAAAGAAAGAAAGAAAGAAGAAAGAGAGAAAGAGAGAAAGAAGAAAGAAAGAAAAGAAAGAAAAAGAAAAGAAAGAAAAGAAAAGAAAAGAAAAGAAAGAAAAAGAAAAGAAAAGAAAAGAAAAGAAAAGAAAAGAAAAGAAAAGAAAAGAAAAGAAAAGAAAGAGTAACTGTCCCGAGGCCAAGACCAAGAAATAGAAACAATGAAAGTTAGTATGAAAAATAAATCTTTGTCAGGTTAAAATTCTCACAGAAAACTCTAGAAAAATAAATTCTAATAGATGTTTCCCACTTGAGATCATCACTATTTTAATGAAAAAAAATTAGCTTTGTAAAAGCAAATTACATGATCAGGCTGTTTTAAGTCTAGAATCACTGCAAATGGGCTGGAATGTATATATGGAAATCAACATTTTATTTCCAAAATGCTCATTTTCTATATCATCACCTTTATTTCCTTTACATAACAGTGTCTTCTCTCAAATTCCTCTTATCACAAATGGAGAATACCACCTCTCCAACATCCTTTGCAGACAATGCTTTTCTCTCCGAAAATGATCACACCCTTCTTCCTGACCCTCCTTCTACAAACAAATCTCTATAATAATAACTCAGGATTTTTCACCAAATGAGATTTACTGTGCCTGTTTAAAATGGCAACACACATTACTTTTGCTTGTATGGACAAACTAATGATCTGTGAAGCATATTTTTATATGAACACAGGATACAAAAATGAACTGCCCTTTAGTATAACCTCTGACCACTGGGTCTAAAAATTTTCTCAATGTATTTCGGTAAGACATGCTCAATCTGTAGTCTCCTTTCTTGTGAATTTTCTTCTGCCATTTTGGGGCTCCTTTTCTCATTGTGCAATGACGTCTTTTGCCGCTACTGCTTACTGGAAAATCATTTTATGAAAATGAAACTTTCCCTCTGGAAATTTCAAAGATTTGTCAAGATACAATCTCCAAGTTCAAGTTTCTTCTCTTTATCAGTAAAATAATGTTATGGTCATTATACTTTCTTTCCTTTAATAATTCATAGTACTATAATTAATAATTTAATAATAGTAAACACTTTCTTTTTATTTGCTTTTCTTTTACATTTTTGCTCTGAAACACATCATGTATGTAAAAGACTATGTTAGTTGTTCATTTACACCCCAGAGGGAAATCATAAAATGATCCCTTTTAAACTATCAGCCACCTTAAGAAACAGATCCTTGTTGGTAACTATAGGCTACCTGGGGCCCCTCCCCAGTTACATCCCTCTCCTCTCCCCCAAACTACACGTCACTACTATTCTGAATTATGTTAGTTACTTCCCTGCTTTCCACTTAGTTTTTCACAGATTTGTGAATCCATTAAAAACAGTTTTGTCTCTTTTGAAACCACATATGAATCATACCATTTGCGTTCTTATGTGATTTCTTTTATTCCACATGATGTTTTTTGAAATATGAGCATACAAATACAGGTAGCTGAGTTCATTAATTGTGACTGCTGTATAGAAATCCAGCATACTCCACATCCGAAAAACAACCCAGTGAAGAAATGGGCAGAAGACATGAACAGACACTTCTCCAAAGAGGACATCCAGATGGCCAACAGACATATGAAATGATGCTCAGCATCCCTCTTCATCAGGGAAATACAAATCAAAACCACACTGAGATACCACCTCACGCCAGTCAGAGTGGCTAAAATGAGCCAATCAGAGAACTCTAGATGCTGGCGAGGATATGGAGAAACGGGCACCCTCCTACACTGTTGGTGGGAATGTAAACTGGTACAGCCCCTCTGGAAAACAGTGTGGAGGTTCCTAAGGAAACTAACAATAGAACTCCCCTATGACCCAGCAATAGCACTGCTAGGAATTTACCCAAGGGATACAGAAATGCTGATGCATAGGAGCACATGTACCCCAATGTTCATAGCAGCACTCTCCACAATAGCTAAAACCTGGAAAGAGCCTAAGTGTCCATCAACAGATGAATGGATCAAGAAGATGTGGTTTATCTATACCATGGAATACTACATGGCAATGAGAAACAATGAAATCTGGCCATGTGTAGCAACATGGATGGACCTTGAGGGTGTTATGCTGAGCGAAATAAGTCAGGCAGAGAAGGACAAATATCATATGTGTGCACGTATAGGAGGATTAGGAGGAACTTAACAGAGGACCAAGGGGGAGAAGAAGGGCGGAAATGGTGGGGGAAAGGGAGAGAGGCAAACCATGAGAGACTCTTGAATGCTGACAAAAACTGAGGACTGATGGATGTGGGGGAGGAGGGGATGGGCATGGAGGAGGACACTTGTGGGGATGAGCACTGGGTGTTATGTGGAAACTAATGTGACAATAAACTATTGGTAAAAAAAAAAAAAATCCAGCATATGAGCCCACAACTTATTTATCTAAATGTTTAATACTTGCTAAATTTACAAGAGTGGAAAATACCTCAGTTAATTAGGATTTCCCTGGTTATTAATGAGTTTGGGCATCTTTTCAGATGTTTATGAACCATTAGCATGTTCTTTTCTCTAAAACACGTAGCAGTGTTTTTGCCAGTTCTTTTATCATCTTTTTATTAATTCATTTCTCTACTACTGCTGTTTCTTGCTGTATTCATTCACTTTATGCCCTTTTCCAATGAATATGAATTATTGATTTTAATGTGGCTGGATTTATAAATCTTTCCTTCTATGGTTTCTGTATTTTGCATGTTGACAAATTCCTCCAGCCATGATATCATGATATTTTTGAAATCCTATGTCTTCTAACATTGTCTTGGTTTTTTTTTTTTAATATTTTTTTATTTATTTCTAGGAGAGAGAGAGAGAGACAGCGCGAGCAGGGGAGGGTCAGAGAGAGAGGGAGATGCAGACTCTGAAATAGGCTCCAGGCTCTGAGCTGGCAGTCAGCACAGAGCCCGACGCGGGGCCCGAACCCACGAACCGCGAGATCATGACCTGAGCGAAAGTCGGACGCTTAACCGACTAAGCCACCCAGGCGCCCCTAACATTGTCTTGGTTTTGCCTTTCAGGTTTATTTCTTCTGTCCTCTAGGTATTGTTCATGTATAAGATGATGTAGGGATCCAATGTTATTTTTTTTCTGTCATTAAACATTAGCAACCCACAATTTGCAGAAGGATCCATCCTTTCCCAACTGATCTGCAATACCACTATATCCTGTATCACTGGTGCCTTTCAATTTCTGAGATCTCTATCCTGTTCCTGTGCCAATACCACATGGTCACAATCCCTATAGCTTCATAATTATGAGAATTTAAGTTTCTCCTCATTAAGACTCTCCTGAAATCTCATACGGTAAATCCATACCTTACCTTTTTTTCTTCATTCGTATTCTATTAGCCTTTTGTTCTTACCCATGAATTTTAGAATCATTTCCAAGTCTCTTTGGGACTTTTATTTAACTTGTATTAAGTTTATAAATAAATATATATGAGCTTACTATCTTTACAGTATTGAATCTTGCTACCTATGAACCCATGGCCAATCTCCCCATATGTTTGAATAATTTTAGTATCTTTAAAGACAGTTAATGTTTTTTCCTATAGAACTTTCCTATAGATTTCTAGATTTATTACACAACTAATGTTATTCATAAATGCAATTGGCTTTTTGAAATCTTTCTACTAAAGCAGAACATACCTACTGAAAAGTACACAAATCATAACTTAAAATGCAGTGAATTCTTACAAAGTGACCTTGCCCACAGGACTACCACCCATATAACAATAAAATAGTACCTGCACCCAAAAACCACCAGTACCAAAACCACTATCAACGTCCTTCCCAGGGATAAACACTTTCTAGATCATCAACTTCTATCGCTGTTTCCCTTGCCTGGTCCTTACACTATATATATTATTTTTGGCTTTCTCTAGCATCAGGTTTGTAAGATTTATCTATGTTACTGCATACAATTATAGTTCATTCTCTGTCATTTCTTTATAGTATTACACTGTGTGAATGTGTGAATATAACACAATTTATTTATCCTTTCTTATGATAATGGATATTTAAATAATATCCAGTTGTTGGTTATAACAAATAAAACTGCTGTGAGCATTCTTGTATATGTCTTTTGGTAAAATACACATACATACACATATACCTTTTTATATTTACCAACTCGTTGAATATCCTATTTTTAAAAGTGCTTGTTCAAGCCCACTGCCCTTTTTTATATTCAATTATCTGTCTTTATCTTGCTGATTTGTAGTAATTCCTAAAGCTCTGGATGCCCTCTGTCAGTTCAATGTACTGCTGATATCTTTTCCCACTCTGTGGCATTCCTGTTAGTATGTCTTATGATGAACATAAGACCTTAATTTTAATGTTGAATAACTCATTAAATAATACTGAATTTTAATGTTGAATAACTCATTAAAACTTTCTTCTATAACAAGCCTCGATCATACTCACCATGGAGCCTGCTTAAGATTCTCTCTCTCTCTCTCTCTCTCTACCCCCCTCCCACCCTCCTCCCTCCCTCCCTCTACCCCACCCGTGTTCTTTCTAAAATAAAAATATATATACAATGACCATTTTCTGTGCCCTTTTTTCAGAAATCACTCCCTACCCTAAGGTCATGAAAATACTCTCCAATGTTATCTTCCAGAAACTTTAGTGTTTCACATTTACACTTAGAAATAGATTTTACCTAAAATTAATTTTTGGTGTAGCATGTTAAGTAGGGCTTAAGTTTTATTTTTCCCATATGATTCTCTAATTAATTCAGAACTATTTATTTAAAAGATTGTCATATGGCATGAAAACAGACACATAGACCAATGGAATAGAATAGAGAACTCAGAATTGGACCCACAAATGTATGGCCAATTAATCTTTGACAAAGCAGGAAAGAGTATCCAATGGAAAAAAGCCTCTTTAACAGATGGTGCTGGGAGAACTGGACAGCAACAGAAAAATGAAACAAGACCACTTTCTTACACCATACACAAAAATAAACTCAAAATGGATGAAGGACCTGAATGTGAGACAGGAAACTATCAAAACCTTAGAGGAGAAAGCAGGAAACCACCTCCTTGATCTCAACCGCAGCAATTTCTTACTTGACACATCCCCAAAGGCAAGGGAATCAAGAGCAAAATTGAACTTTTGGGACCTCATCAAGATAAAAAGCTTCTGCACAGCAAAGGAAACAATCAATAAAAATAAGCAAACAACCAACAGAATGGGAAAAGATAGTTGCAAATGACATATCGGATAAAGGTCTACTATCCAAAATCTGTAAGGAACTCACCAAACTCCACATCCAAAAGACAAATAATCCAATGAAGAAATGGGCAGAAGATATGAACAGACACTTCTCCAAAGAGGACACTCAGATGGCCAACAGACACATGAAACGATGCTCAGCATCCCTCCTCATCAGGGAAATACAAATCAAAACCACACTGAGATACCACTTCATGCCGGTCAGAGTGGCAAAAATGAACAAATCAGGAGAGTATAGATGCTGGCAAGAATGTGGAGAGATAGGCACCCTCCTACACGGTTGGTGGGAATGTAAACCTCCGGAAAACAGTGTGGAGGTTCCTCAAAAAATTAACAGTAGAACTCCCCTATGACCCAGCAAAAGCATTGCTAGAAACTTACCAAAGGGATGCAGAAGTGCTGATGCATAGGGGCACATGTACCCCAATGTTCATAGCAGCACTTTCAACAACAGCCAAATCATGGAAAGAGCCTAAATGTCCATCAGGTGATGAATGGATCAAGAAGATGTGGTTTACCTATACAACGGAATGCTACATGGCAATGAGAAAGAATGAAATCTGGCCACTTGTAGCAACGTGGATGGAACTCAAGGGTGCTATGCTGAGTGAAATAAGTCAGGCAGAAAAGGACAGATAACATATGTTTTCACTCATAAGTGGAACAGGAGAAACTTAACAGAGGACGATGAAGGAGGAGAAGGGGAAATAGTGGGGGAGAGGGAAGGAGGCAAACCATTGGAGACTCTTGAATACTGACAATAAACTGAGGGCTGATGGGAGCGGGGGAGAGGGGAAGGGGGTGATGGGCATGGAGGAGGGCACTTGTTGGGATGAGCAGTGGGTGTTATATGGAAACCAACTTGACAATAAGCCATGAAAGAAAAAATAAATAAGAAAAATAAAAGACTGTCATATCCTCACTGCTCTCCAGTGTCACATTTGCCATAAATTATAAGTGGGTTAGTTGGCAGAATTTGTGTTTTGTTCTATTGATCTATTTGCCCAGTCTTGCATAAGTAATGCACCATATTAATTTGGTATTAAAATCAATATTTGTATCCAGCAGTGTCTTCCAACTTTTTTGCTTCAAGACCATCTCATATTTCTGTATAAATTTTAAAAAACAACTTGTCGATTTGCACACACAAACATACATACAACTTTGTGGGAATTCCAATTAAAATGGCACCAAATCTAAGGATTCATCAGGGTAGAAGTAACATGATGACAATGGTTTTCCAAAACAAGAATGTATGATAGCTCTTCTACTTGGATATTTAAATTTTTTTCTCTAGAAATGTTTATAGTTTTCTCTGAAAAGAATCGACATTTCCTCCTCTCCATTTATTTGTAGCTATTTTTTTTTTTGCTTTCATAAAGGGCATTGTTTTTAAATTTCATTTTCAAATCCTTGTGGTATTTAGAAACTGACTTTTTTATGATGACCTTGTTTAAATGGCTTTGTTCATTTCAGTTATTAATTCTAATGATTATCTGTAGACTTTTAAAAATTTTTTATGTACACTGTTGTCATCTCTGAAAAATGGCAGTGCATTCCTTTCTTTCTAATTCTTATGCTTTTTATTTCTTTCTCTTGCCTTGTGTGTTGTAATTGTTTCCCATTTCAAGAAGAAAAATGGAAAAATCAAAAAGGAAATATGAAAAAAAGGTTTGTTATCAAGTTCTACAAATAGACTTTGAATAGTTCGAAAGACCCTTCTCATCCATTCTTTCCTCCACTCATAATTAAAGATACCCAACCATATTTCTCTCCTAATATTTCAGTCATTCCTCTAGGTTCCCAATCTGGACCACATGGCCATGCCTTCAACAACGACTTCCCTTCTATTTACTTCCCCACCTCTTTGGCCCTCTCCTACATCAATGTGCAAGACTAATATTCCCAAAGCTAAGCCTTATCACTCACCTGTGAGATACACAGTATTGTGCTCAGTACCACATATTTAATCCTCACAACAAACCAATGAAGCTAACACTGTTAGTTTTGGTATCTCTGTGGTCTTCTTATATATAATACAAGAGGTTTTTTTTCTATAGTAAGAAAAGTAAGAAAATCTTTTGAAAATGTTTGTTGAATGAAGACTGTTGGAAAAATCTACACATACCTGTAAATGCATTCATACATACAGATGACCCCTGACTTCCAATGGTTTGACTTAACGATTTTTTGACTTTGCAATAGTGCAAAAGCAATATACATTCAGTGGAAGCAGTAATTCAAATTTTTATTTTTATTCCTCGAGCTGGCAATATGTGGTATGATATTCTCCCTCCTTCCCATAGCTCCCAGTCAGCCACACCATCACAAGGGTAAACAACGAATACAATGAAAAAACATTCTGTCCCCCCAAAACTTCTCTTTTTCACTTTCAGTACAATAAGTTAATAAGATAATACTTTGTTATAAATCAGCTTTATGTTTGGTGATTTTGCCCTACTGGAGGTTAATGGAAGTGTTCTGAGCACAGTGAAGACAGGCCAGGCTAAGCTATGATGCTTGGTAGGCTAGGTGTATTAAATGCATTTTTGACTTACATCATTTTCAACTTATGATGGGCTTATCAGGATGTAACCCCACTGTAAATTAAGGAAGACCTGTATATACTTACCTATCTACAGTTCAAGGATAATATACGGAAGAAGAAAAACAAGCAGACTGTTTGTATCACTGATGAATAGAGTCCATTTTAAATATGATTACATGTACCCAATGAGGAAAAACAGCACTGTTAATCCGTTCTTCATGTAAATTCTTTAAAACAGTTTAAAATAGGAGAATTTCACCTTTATTCCCTTTCAGTCCTTCTCTTCTTTGCCGAAATTCTACTAAAAGAATAAATATTTGTGGCATCTATAATTTTTCTCTTTGCTATATAAATAATCTCCTAGGAGAAATTATATTAAGGTCACACAAACACGGCAGGTAAGAATTTCAAACATAAAATAAAAATTAAAAAGACAAAGACTATCTGGGCTCTGTCAAAGCCTGACTGAGTGAATTTGAAAAAAGCATCAGCTCTATATTTTCAATTATGATATAATAATCTTGCCACCTGTGTGAATTAATATGATAAAAAATAAGGCATTCTAAAAATAAGTTGCTTCACACTGTCCCGTTAAGTTTGGATCTCCTTATCTTTTAAATTTATTTATTTATTTAAGGGAGGGGCAGTGAGAGAGTGAGACAGATGGAATTCCAAGTGGGCTCCACACTGTCAGCACAGAGTCCAATGCAGGGCTCAAACTCACAAACCATGAGATCAGTACATGAGCCATAACCAAGAGTCAGACGCTTAATTGACTGACCTACCTAGGCACCCTGGAACTCCTTATTTTAAAAGGAAAGTATAATAAGGGAACAAATAACAAATACAGTTTATAATCTACCTGCTCTTAAGAAAATTATTATTTTGGATTCATGTCTCTATATTATAATCTATTTCTTCCACTTCTTGAGAAACAGAATTCAAAATTTTTAAATGTATTTACCCTTTGACCCAATAACTCTATGCCAAAATATCCCCACAAAAATTTCTACAAAAATATATTTGTTGCAGTCTTACTAGCACAGAAAACAAAAACAAACACTAATGATCCAAAAATCAGGGAATGTTTAAGTAAATTGTGATTTAGCCACATGATGAAACATCATATAAACATTGAAATATATATGTTTTAAAAAGAATTTCATAATAAGAAGGAAGAAGGCTTATGTTATAAATGAACATATGTTAACCATACTGGAATTTTAAAACCTAATAAATAAATACAAATAAAGCTAAGTGTGGGGAAAAAAGACAATGGAATTGCTTACTCACTCTAAACTGAGCTATACCAAAAAAGAGGATTAAAATGAAAAAAGGTTAACAATGCATATCTTACAATGGTCAAGTAGCAATTATACTATCTTTTTAGTTTTTCCAATTATCTAGCATGAATTTTTATTATGTTTCTAATGAGAAAACCAGAACTCATATTTTAGGCAAAATGCTTTCAGGATACATTTTTAATTCAGTGGATTAAGTTTACCAAGAAGTGAAACAGAGCAATGCATAGAAATCTGGTTCCAAGAGATAGACACCACCAGCAGACTTCTCAGCACCTTACACATTTTATTCAATAAGGAATAAAAGTAATCAACTAGAGGACCACAGTACTGTGTGGTCCCATGCTCTAGCACCACAAAAACTCTGCAAAAGAGCACTTACTCACTTGGTACACCCCAGCTCCATTGTTCACTTCATTGCTATCACTCGACCTGATAACTAGTTCATCTGGAGCACAAGTTTTGTTTACTGATTTGGCCTAATGGGCAATTACTGTCTACCTGCATGACAGAGCGCTACATTACTTACCCTTCTAAGGTATACACAAAGATTGTCTTAGTCCTGAGACCACTAATAATTTATTCTGAGGATAAAACTGTGACAGCCAACCACAGTGGCTAAGAAACTTTCTGAGGACAACCTCTTCTCCTTTTTCATTCTTTTGCTTTGTTTAGTTTAGGAAAGACACAGCCTCACCCTTCAAAAGAGCCATACACCTCCCAGAAAGTCTCCTCTGGTTTCAAGCAGGCTTTGTTCATCAGACCTGATGTGAATAAAGGTCTACACTGACTCTGGCAAATGGGAGACATGTGGAAGCCTGACATGTGAGCAGTTACACCTTCACCTCGTGTTTCGTGGCCATCCGCAAGTCATACATTTGACAATCCTTATTCTGAGATTGAAAATAGTCTTAGAGGAAAAAATAAGGGCTTTGAAATCTGAAAACATTTGGTCCAAATCTTGGCACAGTCATGTATGTGTTCTGCAACTTTGGGCAAGTTATTGGACCCCTATAGTTTTAGTGTCTTCTTTTGTAAAATGATGGTAACAATTCTTCAACTTTTTGAGTCTGCTGGAAGACTTCTTGATATAGTCAAAAGGTTTAATACAGTATTTGATATCAATATTCATGAAGTTATAGTTAAAATAAACATACGAGTATGAAAATAAAAGTTTCAATTGGAACATTTCCTAAAATGAACTGTTCAGAGCATCTAAGAACCAGAGAGAAGATGCTGAATTGACACGTTATGAAGACTGGGAGTTGGGAGATTAGGAAGGAGGAGACGTGCTGTATATTCTCAGCCCCTGGATGAGGTTATTTGGACTATTGTTTTTCTTAACTAGTATTAACTGAAGTCTAACACACAAAAATTTTAAAACTGTAAATGTAACGGACAATGAATTAAGTAAGCACCACATAACATCCAACACCATGGATCAAGAAACAGATCACTGCCAGCACCACAGAAACCCAGAGAGGGATTTTTGAAGAAAGAAAGAATTTTAGATAAAGAGAGAGAAGAGAGAGAGAGAGAGAGAGAGGGAGAGAGAGAGAGAGAGAGAGGGAGAGAGAGAGGGAGAGAGAAAGGGAGAGGAAGGAAGGAAGGAAGGGAGGGAGGAAGGGAGGAAGGGAGGAGGGAGGGGAGGGAGGGAGGAAGGGAGAGGAGGGAGGGAGGGAGGGAGGGAGGGAGGGAGGAAGGGAGGAAGGAAGGGAGGGAGGAAGGGAGGAAGGAAGGAAGGATGAAAGAAAGACTTTCAGAGAATTGTCAGCCCTTCACCTCAAGCCAAGAGACAGGAGCTTTAAAGGAGGCAATGTCCTCGCTGTTAAGAACACAGGGGCAAGAAGCTGACTGAAGTAGCCTACGCAGGGGAGTGACTGTTTTCTGGAAATTTTTCAGTGCAAAGGATATCTGAGTGTTTCTCATGGGCCAAATATGGGTCTCATGTAGGAGAGAGAACTGTCCAGGGAATTGTATACACTAACAGCGCCTGCAGGACAATGAGCAAGCACCCACAGAAAGAAGCAAGGGCTTTCATTCCTAGGGGCAATAGAGGAAATGAGCAATGAGACTAAATAAAAATGTATTTGCTCATGTCAGAGGAACCGCAGGAACTGTAACATGGGGATCATCTCCAAAAAACCCACACGTGTGTCCATACAAGCAAGAATAAGCTTTAATGTCTATCATATCCAGAGCGCATCACAATCACCTCCACAGTACCAAGCAAGCAAAATGCCCCGTCTTCTCCATCCTCTCCTTCCTCCCTTTGCCACCAACATGAGAAAGATCAGAAAAAAGTTAGCAAGAAGAGAGGGGCAATTGAAAGTTAGGCAGGCATGAGACCAAGAACCCATCACAGAGCTACTAATATCCCACCTATCTGGGGACTTTTTGAGTCGGCTGGAAGATTTCTTGATATAGGCAAAAGGCTTAACACAGTATTTTATATCAATATTCGTAAGAGGAGCGTCAACCTTTCTTTCCTTTATTTTTTCTTAAATTTAAACTTTAGTTAGAGAACATACAGTGCAATAGTGGTTTCAGGAGTAGAATTCAGTCATTCATCACTTACAAACAATATCCAGTGCTCATCACAAGTACCCTCCTTATCTTCAACTTTAACTCAAGATGTGCCTTTTAATGAAAATCGGTGGCTCTTATGTGGGACTGGACACTTTTCGTTTTGGATTTAGACTCTTTGAATCACTTAAGATTCTCCAGAAAAATTCACCAAATTGCATACATTTTCAGGATCAAGGAAAGAACCAACTTAACTGAATAAGCATAAAGGAACAATGAAATTCTTTTTAAAAAAGTTTCTTTTTGATTCTACCATTCGAGTCAAGTGTGTCCAATACATTAGATGTATCATTATTCTTTTAAGTTTATGTGTTTATTTTGAGAGAGAGAAAGAGGGAGAATACCAAACAGACTCTGTGCTGGCAGCACAGAGCTGGATGTGGGGTTTGATCCCATGAACCACATGATATGAGCTGAGATCAAGAGTTGGACACTTAACTGACTGAGCCATCTATGTGCTCTGGGTGACCGTTATTCTTACTGTCATGGCAGAGTTTAAGACAGGTGGAAGAAGCAGCCATATCTTATCCAATGTTGGCATAAGTTAGACCTCCAGACCCACCAGCAGGATATACAATTACACAAGGATATCTGCCCTGGTGAAGCCACTGCCCCTGGAATATAATTTGTTAAGTGTTTTTAAAAGCAACATTGGCAGGGTGCCTGGGTGGTGCAGCCAGTTAAGCATCCAACTTCGACTCAGGTCATGCTCTCGTGGTCCATGAGTTCAAGGCCTGTGTCGTGCTCTGTGAGGACAGCTCAGAGACTGCAGCCTACTTCAGGTTCTGTGTCTCCTTATAACTCTGCCCTCCCCACCTTGTGAGCCGTCTATCAAAATTAAATAATCATTAAAAAGAATTAAAATTAAAATGGACATTTGTTTAAAAAAAAAAACATTGCCTATTTCCATATAAGTAAGGAAAGCATCCTCATACTTCTGTGTCACGTACCCAAACACTAGACACTGAATGGCATGAGCATAGCAATAATGTGGAAAGACATCTCAATAATGAGGAAGAATACCCCATTAATGAGGAAGAACACCGCAATAATGAAGAAGAACACCTGTGGACTCTAGGTTACTGGTTACTCTAGAGACTGAGGACTCTAAGTTACTGCTTAGACCCACAGCACACTCATCTGCTCCTTACTTCAGGGTGCTGCCAGAACATTTCACTGTACAGCCTCAGTAAAGCACGTGGGGGAAAGGTCCATCCAACAAAGTGTCTCTCCTGGGTCCTGAGATTGCTTGCACTTGTCACAGTGACTTGCAGAGTACTGCATCATTTCAAAAACGCAGGGTTGTTAGCATAAATGAAAAGTCATTTGAAAATAATCAAATATGTAACTTTCTTCCTTTGTTTATAACCTGTGACACAAAATTTAAAACTCAGTGATTATAAAAGGTGAAAATATCAAACCCCAGAAATATGCTGTCAATTAACTCCCACAAGCAGAAGCAGATTAAATTCAAGTTTTTCAATATCAAAGCTGGTAACCTGGTTTATATTTAAGAGAGTTTTACAGTTCTAGAACTTAGAAACTGAATAGAAAAATCATTCTCTGGATACTTATATTTTGACCGATGAGTTAAAATTTAATTTTGACATAACTGTGATCCTTCAGCCAAATCCTAGTTTCAACCTAATATTGTGTGTACCTATCTTCATTAATGGCCTTAATCTAAAACCCAAAAGTATCAGAATTATAAAAAACCTTAAAAATCATTTTGTTCCATGCCCTGTTTTCCACATAGGGAAAACAAAGACTCAAAAGGATAAAGTGACTTGTCTAGAATTGCCTAAATAATTAGTTATGAATATAAGTCTAGAAGTCCAACTAAAACCCTTTGCAGTATACAGGAGATTTTCCAACTCTACTCTCCACAACCTTTGGGATCTCCAGAAATGCCTCAAAGTCTGGCTCAGGTTAAGGAAGATTGTTAACAATTTGCTATAGACACCAGACTCCATTATCCTTTCCCCAAACATCAATTAAACAGCCTTTAGATTGACCTTTCTCTCCCAAAAGGTAGTAACTTGTAAATAAATCACTAGTTGGCTGTTCATTGGACTTTGATTGAATAACTGGATTTAGCTACATCATATATCGTCTCTTCATGTGTTTCACTTCAGAAAAGTAAACCACTCAAAGAAAATATGTTTAGAATATGATTCCATGTGAGAGGGTACACCAATATGTGTATATCATGCATTTCCACAAAAACAGGCAAGTTATATTGGGGATGTCAGCTGTAGTATTCATTTCAAAGTCCTGTCATTATTTAGAAACTTTGTGTCCTGGGGTACTTTTACTCAGATATATCTACCCCCAATTATTCTGGTTGCATAGAAGGAGCTCTAATACCAATACAGAAAAATCTATGCTCTGGCAATGCCTATAATTTCCTGCAATATTAACTCCTTATTACCGATTATCATGTCTCCTCATAACTAGGTTTTTAGCTAACTGATAGAGGATGGTGGGTAGAGTTAAAAAATAGGAGTCTTTTAGTCTACCCTTTTCACCTTCTCCATGATAATTTGACCTTTAGTGAACTTTCTAGCTCTGTTCCCTTGGCAGCTCAGTAAAAGGTAGCATGTCATATATTTTATAAGGCAACTTTGCTTATAGTAAAAATGATCTCTGATTGGTAGACTGCATCTGGCTGGAAGAACAATAAATACCAAATTGGGATCCCATCTGTAGAGCCTGACTTCTTTCACTCAACCTAATGTTTTCAAGGTTCATCCATGTTATACTTCAGCATTTCACTTTTTTTTCCCACAGCTTCATTGAGATATAACTCATACAACATGCAATTAACTCATTTAGAGTGCACAATTCAGGGAATAAAAGGCACAGCATAGGGAAGAGTCGATGACATTTTAATAATGTTGTATGGTAAGAGACAGTAGGCACACTTGTGGTGAGCAGAGCACAACTTATAGAGATGTTGAATCACTAAGTTGTACCCTGAAACTAATGTAATACTGCATTGACCATACTCAAATTTTAAAAATTAACATAAAGTATACAATTCATTGGTATTTAGTATTCACAGAGTTGGCCGAAGATCATCACATTTTGGAACATTTTAATCACCCCCAAAAGAAACCCTGTCCCCTTTTACTATCACCCTCTGATGTATCCATCTCTTCCAGCCCTAAGCAACCACTAATCCATTTTGCCTATATGGATTCATCTATTCGGGATTTCCATGTGAATGGAATCATATTATTACGTGGTCTTTGGTAACTGGCTTATTCACTTAATATAATGTTTTCAAAGTTAATTCACATTTCATCATGTGTCAGTACTTCATTCCTTTATATGGTTAAACAATATTTCATTGAATGCATATACCACATTTTGTTTCTCCATTTGCCTGCTGATGGACATTTGGGTTGTTTCTACCTTTTGGCTCTTATGAATTATGCTGCTGGGACATTTGAGTACACATTTTTATGTGAACATATGTTTTCATTTCTCTTAGACATATATCCAACCATTTGCTGAGTCATATGGTAACTCCATATTTAATCATTTGAGGAATTGCTAGACTTCCAAACTGGCTGCATCATTTTATATTTTGACCAACAGTGAATTGGGGTTATTTCTCCACAATCTCCCCAACTCTTATCTGACTTTTTGATTCTATATGCTTATTTTTTAATAATCACCTTTTCCTTCTCTAAAGACCTTGCAAATTTCATTCAGTGATATTTTCAAGAATTTTGCCCAGGTTTTAGGTTGTAAAAATTTTCTTATTTTTAAGAGACATATAACGATTGCCTTTGTCATTCTCCTGCGCTCATTACCATCCACCAAACTTACCCAAATATCACCATTTCTCAAAGATCCTTTTGTAGAAAGGGCAACAAAAGACGATCCACTTATACCTTTTTCTTCAATACGGAGAAAAAAATTTGCATAAAAATAATCCCAAAATATAGACACTTTCTTTAAAAAAATAAAAAGTTGAATTAAGATTGGTTATTTGGTACTAATTTCATCATTTATTTCTCTATATTATCCCTACATGAGATTATAGTAACATGCCATAAAATATAAATCAGCATTATAAAATTTAACCACAAAATTGGATAAAGTATATTCAAATGATAAATGAATACCTATAGTTTTTTAAATGCAGGATATAACTCTTTTGAAATAATCCATTGGTTCCAACAAATAATTATTTCCCAAAATTTTTTTAATCAAATTCAGGTTTTAAGTAGAAAGACTATTAACATATTTTACTACCAAAATTTTATTGAATGATCCTGATCATTTCAAAACAGAGAATATTACAAGGAATTTTACTATTATCCTAATCCAATTTATGATTTTATACAACCCAAAACTGAGCAAAGACATTTTGAATCAAAACACTGAATTATCCCCGCCCCCTTTGCTGGTAAACTGAGAACTAAAAATTAAACAAACATATAGAAATGAGCTCAGGTTTAACTATCATGTCACATTGTTTTGCCAGCTAGCATGGCTAATCTTTGTCAAATATGAAAAAGGAAGAATTATGAAATAAGCTGTATAAGAAATCTCAACTCTAACTTCCCTTGGGGATTAATATTATCTGTATGTCTATTATTGAAATTTTGTTAAATTCCCAGGACACCAGACACTCTCATATTCAAAACAATACAAATCGATTTTATTACTAACTATAATTTTAAATTACCTTCCATTTAGGTTATCTAACTCAAACCTAAGCTCTTCCTCATGTAGCATACTTAATTGAAGTCTGTACATAAATCTAAATTATATCTGTTGGGATTCTCATATTTTCCAGGATGAATAGTTAATATGTATATGTTCAGACCAATGTGCAAGCCTATCTTTGGTCACTTTTAGTTTAGCTCAAGTCCTGTATTGTCCTCTGATGTTAATCCTCCTGAACAAAAGGGGAGAGCAACTGATCAGTGTCAGGGTGCTAACGCAGAGTAAGTTAAAAGGCTTTTGGAGGAGCAAACGTCGCTCTGATTCTGTTGGCATCTTTCTAAAGCCTCTAAGATAGAAGGAGCATCTATATAGGCCCATCTAGTGGCCAAGAGGAATCAATACAGTCCTGGGTCCTTGACGATATTGTAACTTTACCTTCCCTCCATCTTCATATATCAAGAGGAATAAACTCCTAAACTGTAGATAATGGCCATTTCCAGCGCTTATAATAGCATTTTAATAACAAAAGTAATTAAAAAAAGACAGAATCTGAACCAAATCTTTTTTTCACAACAAAACTAAGTTTATAGTCAAGATGGATGTTTCCACCAGGTTTCTCTATTTTTTTCAAGCCAGAGTACTATTAAGAAGTAAAAGAATGGTTTTACCAAAATTGATTTTTCTAGAAGCATGGAAAGCCAGATTAAACCAATTCCCCTTTGTGTTGTAGAACATTAGTTTAATAACATTATTTTATAAAGTAATGTGACTGTAATAAAAAAACTAATAGAAAACTAATGACCTATATCACAATGAAAATAATGAAGATAAAATAACAGCAAATCTTAATTAAACCATTCAGTATCCTTGATATTTTTTTTTATTTTTATTTATAGGAGAGAGAGAGAGACAGCATGAGCAGGGGAGGGTCAGAGAGAGAGGGAGTCACAGACTGAAACAGGCTCCAGGCTCTGAGCTGGCAGTCAGCACAGAGCCCGACGCGGGGCTCAAACCCACGAACCGCGAGATCATGACCTAAGCGAAAGTCGACGCTTAACCGACTAAGCCACCCAGGCGCCCCAGTATCCTTGATATTTTCTTATGAGCCTCTCTTATAAACATCTTTTTGCTTCTTTTTTCTAAATGAGATTAAAAATTAGAGAAAAACGTACTTTAATGTGAATACTATTTTTTCCCATTAGCTTTTTTTCCTGCTAAATAAGAAATTTCTCCAGAAATTCTCCTGGAGAATTGTATAGCAAAAGATAAAAAGAATGAGCATTCAGATCTGGGTATCAAAAGGAAAGTGTTAAGGGCAACAAGTACAATGTTTTCATCTTAAATTCATACTGACCTCCATTTCAACAGACCAACTTGGAATCTTACTTCAAAATGGACATTCAATTTGCCAATTGAGTGAAGACGTTTTGTTTTCACATTGCCTTCAACACAAAATTATGCTCCACGTTCAAGGGAAAGCAGCCTGCAGCATCTCCAGCTCTTTCCATGTACTAGCTTTTCTACTACCAATGCCAGGACTTTTTACCTTCACAATTGCCATACTTACCCATCTTTATGGATATACGGGTGGACTTTAATAGTTTAATGGCCAATTCGCATTCATGTAGGTTTATAAAAACATGAAGGCTGTATTTGGAGATGCTACCCAGTCGTCAGGAAGAGTTAATATTTTCACTATTCTGGACACTTTATTTCTGACTGTCCAAATATTTACTGTCTTCCTTTTCAACTACTTGACATTTACCAGGTGTAAGATGATTTGGCATTGATTTTTATCGAAGAATCCTAAAATTGCTAAACATCTCATTTTACCTACTCCCAGATCTTATGATCCTATTTTTACACAACTATGTCCTGTATCATATAATCACATATATATAGTAAATAAACTAGTCAAACTTTAAGAGTATGGAGATTATCTTAACTTTATAAAAAGGCAGAAAAGGCATTAACAGTGACTCCCTGAATTTAAATAGCATAAGCAGAAAATGTTACATAATTTTGAATTATAACAAAAAGTATGATACTTGTGAAAACTTATTATACATTCATTTAATATTTAGTATACACTTCTCAACATGTTTCCCTACATCTTGCCCCAAGATTTCCTCTCCACCTACAGCTTTTCTCAGACAATGGATACAATACTCATTGTGGATTTTCTTTCTTGCATTCAAAAATCAGAGCAAAGTTACGGTTCAGTTAGGCTGATAAAGTAATCACATGTAACTTCACCCATTGAAGAAGATTAGGAAATGGTTAAGGAAGACTGTAATTGAAGGAAATGTGTGAATTTATACTTTTGATACACAGAATGATACAGACATATAGAAATAAATATAGATATAAATATGTATACTGCATGTATTTTTATTCCTTAGATCTGCCCATTGTGAGAGCCTAAAAGCAATGACATCTCAATGACAATGAACACACTTACTATGCAGATCTTGGTTTCTAATTACTCTTTTCCACTAAAGAAATTAAAGCTCTTGGGGGTATGGCTGATTCTAGACAAAATTAAAGCAGAGGGAATACAAGATGAGCCTGGAATATCTTGTTATGCCAAAGAGTAAAGATATGTGTGAATAATGATGAAGATATGTCAAAGGGACACAGAAACCAGCTTGAACAAATTTCTACTGGTTAAATTGGGGACAATTTGATCATCATTTTAAATAAAGATAGCAAAGGGGGCACTTGGGTGGCTCAGTCGGTTAAGCATCCGACTTCAGCTCAGGTCATGATACCATAGATCTTGAGTTCAAGTTCCTCATCAAGCTCTTTGCTGACAGCTCAGAGCCTGGACCTGCTTCAGATTTCGTCTCTCTCTCTCTGCCCCTCCCACACTTGCACTCTGTCTCTGTCTCTCTCTCTCTCTCTCTCTCTCAAAAATAAACATTAAAAACTTAAAAAAAATAAAGATGGCAAAGGGGTATAACCCACTTAATAAAAAAGGAAACAAATACATTTAAATAAATGGATAAATTGATAGTTTGATGAAAACAAGATATTTTATAATGATGTTTTGTAAAGTAACTCCCCATAAAAAATACCCTTATTCCAAAGGGAAAATGAAGTAACTTTATTGTGGAAAAGTGTGGCAGACACTACCCTAATTTAAAAGAATCAAACATCATCAGCAATGGGACAAGTGAAAATCATATGTCACCCGAATGAAGGAAACTCAGCATCCTTTCTGGCGTGTTCCTGCCAAAATTCAAAATTGAGTCTAATCTTGAAGAAAGATAAGACAACCCAAATTAAGGGACATCCTTCAAAATAATTGGCCTTTTGTTTGCAAAAGTGTCCAGATTGTGAAAGTCAAGAAGACTAAAGAACGATTCCAAAGTGAAGAAATCTAAAGGGAAATGACTACTAAGTGTAGCAAGTGATTCTACTGGATTCGAAGGGGCCGGGAAGGTGGCTGTAAGTGGCATTATTGGAACAACAGATGAACTTGAGGGAATTCCAAAAAATATGCCAGAGTCATGTATTAAAGTAATTTTTCTGATTTGGTGGGTAAATTTGGTTAACAAGGAGAAGATCTTTTAAGTATGAAATACACATAACAGTATTCAGGAAGAAGCAACACAGTACCCACCAAATGATTCCGGAAAAAAAAAAATAGTTCTGGTACTGTAATTCTAACTTTCTGAAAGTTTATGCTTATTTCGAAGTTTTAAAAATTTTTATGAAAACTTTCCCAAACATTTGAGTAAAATTATTTTCAAAATATTCATATACAATAAATTCAAAACCAATTTTCCACATCTGCTCCATTAATTTATTATTTGATTAAGAAACATCACTCTATTTAGAAAGTAGTACAATCATTTTTTTTATTTGACATGATTCACTCAACAAATCACCAATGAGTACATATTAAGGAAGGTAATAAAATCATAGCAAAGAATAAAGTAGACAGTGTCTTAGTCTTACTGAGTTTTCATTCTGTGGAGGGAGTGGACAACAAAAAATTTCAGACAGTGGTTGTGATGGGAAGAAAACAAAGTGAAGTGAAAGAAAGTAGACTGGGTAAGAGAGAGTGATTTTTGAGAAGGTGGTCAGATACAGTTTTTCTGGGAAGGTGATACTCATATGATGAAAACCAACCATCAAAAAATCTGGACAAAGACAGCCCAGGCAAGAACTGCAGTTAAAGAAGGGTAGCCAATTTGTCCAGAAAGCAATGAGGAAGGGGAGATGATATGAAATGGGGCCCAAGGCAAGTTGCAGAGCCAAAGTCATAATGGGCTTTGTGGGCGATGCTGAGAAGTTGGGGTTTCATTCTAAAGACAGTGGATAGTCATGAAAGGTTTTAGACCTTTAATAATCTCTCTTACCTTTAAAAGACCACACTGTCCACATTGCAAGACAAATGGCTTGGAGTGCAAAAAAGGGATATAAGAAAGCAAAGTCATAGTTTAGGAAATTATTATAGTACAAATGGGAATTGATTTGTAATCAGTGTAAAAAACAGTATAACAGTTGAGACAAAAAAGAAAAAAGTATATAAAGTAGGAATGTACTTTGGACCTCATACTACAACGCACTTTTGTAAAGTGCTATATAGTTTTGGTTGAGCAAATTCTATGCATTTGAATTAACTTCTACCCCTGTTAGTACTTAACTCTCGAATTCTTTCAAGAAGAAAGTAAATAGGAGCCTGTGAGCCTATTTCGACTTTGAGTATAGAGCAAAGGAAAAGTGCAAAAAGAAAGGACTCCTTTTGATATATCCTTCTTTCAATAAAATGGCTGCTCTACCCTATTGAGAAGTGCTAAGTAGTGCTGGTTTTTGAAAAAAGTGTTAACTGATACAAAATGAAATGTGCCATTTGAAGTAAGAAGGGAGAATACATTTACAACTGGAAAAACAGAAAATGAGATGTTAGGAAGTCCATAATCCTGAAGGTCGGTATGGTGAGTTGGTGAAGAGAAATGGAGTTTGAGAAAATCAGAATGTAAGACATGCACTCTGGAAATTTTATCAGAGGACACTCTACCATAACTAGCTAAGAAAGGGTGTGTTAAACTATCAGATTTGACCAAAACCTAGAGAAATACATATCTGGAGCTCACTCTACCCCACAAACTTTGCCACATCAAAATGGTTTGCCCCAATTAACTTCCCCTGCTGAGGGCAATGATCTTTAAAGGAAAGAGATCCAGAACATACCACTATGAAGAATTTTTTGGTTTTGTTTTTTTCTAAACTCCCCTTACCTGCATAAAAGCAGAGCATTCCAAAGAATGTATCTGACATAAACCCTCTCCTTCAGAATTTTCATAACCAGGGAAGATTGACTCCTTTCAACAGAGACAAGCAATAGGCACCAGGATAAGAAACTGCCTAAACAGACATTCTCACAAAACTATCACATCAACCATCTATTCTCCTAAAGGCTCATTTATCTTTCCTAAAAGGCATCTGTTTTCCCAGAAATACTTTTCTCCCTCCCCACTTCTCCTATTAAGGTGGTATATAAGCCCCAAATTCTAACTGCTTCCTGAGTCACATTTTCTGTGAACACCCATCACAAATACAAATAATAATCTGTCTTTTCTCTTCCTAATCTGTCTTTTTATCAGTTTAATTAGCAGGCCTCCAATCAACACCTAAGAGGGTAGAGAAAAAATTTTCTTCACTAATAGAAAAAATAAAAAGAAGGTCTTTTACAAGAAGAAATCTGGTTTCATCAAGTTTCTTCCCTATAAAGGACAAAACCCATTCCTCATGCAGTTGTTATTCTCACAATTTATATATTTTTATTATGTATTTTATACCCCAACTAGATTTTACAAAGAATTTTTAGGAACACACAACAAAAACACATCTAATAGTAAACTATCAATAAGAAGAAGAAGAAGAAATCATTCTTGGAAAAATTTAAGGCAGTGGGGGAAGGGAGTAAAGTGAGCATTCAGATCATAAGTGTTTATATAATTCATTTTTCTAAGTTAGCCAAGGAGATAAGGAAATTATGATTGACTTTTGTTGTCAAAAAGGGAGAAATAAAGATGAAATGGTTCTTCAGAGAAAGCCAAACTTGTCTTTGCATTTAGAACTAAATGGGAATTCTCACATGGGACTTACCTAATGGGACACTGAGCTATGTTATAGGCAACTCCCTGAGTAACATGCAAATGCAGTATCAACTTTCATAAGAATGTTTCTTACAGCATTCTCCCAAGAAATGTGGGAATAATGGCTCAATGGAGGCAGTACTTAACAAAAGGACAAAGTGGGCAAATTAGCTCATTATTGTCTCCATTTGTCAAGCATTCTCTCTCCTGTCTTACTCCTGTGACTCAGCTTCTTAAAGGTTTATCATCCCTGATTATATTGACCAACAGAATTGGACAGAAGCCGGAGCAGGAGTTGCTCAGGTCTTCAAAATATGGCAGGTCTTACATTTGGTACATTTCCAAGAATATATACAAATGACAAGGCCTTAAAGAAGCACAACACTTGAAAGCACAGTTTCATGATTGACTAGTATCTACAATGATTAAGGAGCAATCAAAATGAGAGAAGGGGAGAAATTTAGCTGGAAGTGGTCTGGCTCTCTAAACACATGAGTTTTGAAAAGTCGTTTTTCTTTGTACCCCATCCCTAAAGTATCTAAAAATGCTATGGGAAAAGTCAGATTTATAGAAAGAAACATCAAGAACCAGAGGAAGTGTATTCCATTCATCATTAGCCAGCACTAATCCACTACTTGTCTTCCAAGAAGCAAAGCTACATTCCTAACACAGCAGAGCATGTGAACAATGAGCAACCAATTGAGGCAATTCATTTGAAAATTTGTCACTTCCTAGAGGGTTACAAGTATGAACTGGAGAAAAAAAAGAATGATTTTGTCCTTGAGACTCAATGAAACATTTTCTGGGAGGATGTAATGAAGTCAAAAGTATGGAACATGGAATGTTCAACAGATGGTTGTATATTTTTTATTACATGCCAAGTGAGGAGGTCTCAACAATCAAAAGGTGAAAGAAAAAAAAGTTAACAGGTAATTTTGTCCACATGCTCAAAATAGAGCTGCAAAACTGACTTCTCTTTCTCTAATTGCTTCCAGGAAATGATTTCTCCCAGTTTGCCTTTTGGTAATGAGATACAGAAAACTGTGTGTCACTGTCACTTGACTGTTTGACTAGTTAGTTGGCCAACCAGCTAGTGGTCCTAAAAAGAGAGGTAAGTTAAAGGAAAACCAATTAAATAGGTAACTTCCTTTTGAAGGAAGGTATTTAAGCACTGTGATTGTAAGTGTTGATCTGGATAATAGTTATTTAGAGTGCCTTAACATCCACACACTGGAGGAAATTCTTTGTGATTTCCCCATTCCTTTTTGTGGGAGGACAGAGCACACTGCCAAATCCAGTGAGCGTGGGGAGGTAGGTGTATATGTGTGTGTTGACATATAAGCATGCATGCTAATGGACCTACCCACAAGTGACAGTACCATAAAGTAGAATCTCTAAAGCAATCTAAAACATTTGATGTTAATCTATTCCAAAGTTGTAACTCATAAGAACCATATTAACAGAATTGTGGCTATCTCGGGTTCTCTATATACCTCTAAGAGTTGGCCAAAATACAATTCTGGTTCTATCAATAGTTACCATTTATTATGAATGTGTCATATTTTCTCGAGCAGATTCAAAGCAAACATTACGCTTTGTTTTAATGGGAACTCAATAAATATTTTAATTAAAAAATAAACATTTTTAACTAAAAATTTAAAAAATAAAAAGTGCTGATCTGCAGTCAAAATGCCTGGGTTTAAACACTGACTTGATAGATGACAAAGAACAATTTATTCACCTATTTATACCTGTGTTTCCTCATCTGCAAAATGGGGATGGTAACTAAGACCACATCAGCAAGCCATTTTTAGGATTAAATAGCATAACTCACACGAAGTGCTGGAAGTAGGCTCTACTTTATAGTAATGCTCATAAATGTTCAGCGCAATGATTCTATCTTTAGGAGAGTGACTTGGGTTACTAAGCTAGGCACCTAGCCCAAGAGGTGGTCCCACTAGGTAATTTCTGATAAACACAAAAGGGGAATCTTCTGCTGATGTAGTCTAAACTAGACACAGAAATTCAACTGTTTCCATTCCCAAAGACTATTATTTATTCTAAATAAATTTCCTTCCAAAAATGTTTTCCCTCAAAAATTTCATTTCAACATTACAAGTGTAGCTTACATTTATTTTAGCTAAAGAACATTCCATTTCACAGAAACACATTTTTAAAACATAATTAAAGGAAACAATGAGATTCCATATGGGGAGAGCAGACAATGAAAATGTGTTCACGATCTGAACTTCATAGATTATAGTTGGAATGTTTGTACAGCTGCACTATTTAGTTGGTTTGCTATCTTCCCAGAATTATGAGCAATACAAAGGGAAGATCGTTGGCTGTTCTTTTTATCCCATGGGAAGTTAGGGGAAAACTAGTTGCAGAAGAAGCTTAGTTTATAGATGGAGGCAACTGGTTTACCTTGAATTTGGTGGGACTCGGGGAAAGAGTAGAAAGCTCTAGAACACAGATTGCAGGAACTTCCACATAATCTGTGCTTATCAAGAACATGGTGGTTGTGATAGTGAGGGGCAAGATGGCGGAGAAGTAAGGAGCTCCGTACTTGCACTCGCGCCCATACATCACACAAAAAAGATCTGAAGCCATTGGAAACCTTACAAAACCTGAGAGATTGGGAGAAACAGGACGCAGAATCCACTGACAAAGCCTTCTAACGTCAGTGCGAACTGCAGAAGATAAAATCGGGCCAGGATCGGAGACTCCAGGGTGGGAGGCGATCCCCCTCTACCCTCTGCGGGGAGTGAGAGGGGAAAAGGAGAGAGTCTGAAGCAGAAAAACCTCCGCTCAGGGCATAGAAAGACCGTACTTGCCAAATACCTGCACGCCAGGTTTCCTTGCGCCAAGCGGTCCCGGGGGTGGATAAGCACACAAACTGCTTCTTTGTGCTGGTTCCTGGCGGCTGGGCTTCAGAGCGGCAGCGCGCCTGCCGCCATTGTAGCTCCCAGGCGGCTTGGGCCCCAGAAAGAGCCACGCGCACGGACACCGGGGGTCCGCGCTCCTGGCTGGCTGGAGCTCTAGAGGGAAGGCAAAGAGCTAAAAACTGGGAAATTTGCCTGTGAGTTCGTGTTTTGGGTGAGGAGCATAGAGGGACCCGGTTTTCCTCACTCCAGTGGGCTCTGCGCACCCGGCAGGTAAGCCCCCGCGCATGCGCGCCAGCCCGACCCAGAGACAGAAGCAGCGATTCTGACTCTGCCCCCAGAGCTCGGCAGGGGGCCTGGAATTGCCCCGAGCGGTTTGGCTGGGAAGCTGTGTCTAAGGCAATTTCAGCGGGCGCACGTACTGGGATTTGGAGATTGGAACTGGCCTGGGTTGAAGTGTGCAACCAACTTCGGCTGCACCCCCGGTACGGGGAGTTGACACGCCCAAAAAAGCGAGGTGCAGCGCTTGGTTCAAGAAGGGACTGGAGCACCGTCACTCTCCTCCCCACAATCGCCAAGGCAGAGATCCCGCCTGAGGCATCGGATCACGCCACGCCCATCCCTGCCTGAGAGGTGCCCTCCTCCCTTTTTTTTTTTTTCTTCTTCTTTCTCTTTTCTCTCTTTTTTCCCCAGAACACTGACCTAATTAACTCTGGTCGCCAGCTTGCTTAAACAATCACAAGGAGTCCATTCTGTAAATATAAATTCTACACTAACCAACATTTTCATCTCTTTCTCTCAGGAGTACTTAGACTATATAGATTCTCTGGATAATTCCAGCATCCTTCTCTCACCCCTCCAACCATATTCTACCCTTTACCTCTGTGAAAAAAAGTCCTTATCACTTCTGCCTGTTCATTCTATTTCCAATTTTGCCTCATCCCACCCCGCCTTCTCTCTCTTTCTCTATGCTCTTCAACCAGCACTGCATACACATGGCTATTTAAATGTAGCTGGGAAATCCAGTTATATGTTTTAAACCGTTCACTGTCCATTGGTTTTTTTTCTTTTCCCTTTTTTGACCCTTTTATGTATTTTATACTCCCTATTATTCACCCTCCCTCCTCCGTCTTTTCTCTTAACTTTTCTGTTTTCCCTCTCATTTTGCATGTTAGTTGAATTAGCCTGTGCGTTTCTGTGCTCCTGCTCCCTGTGTGTTTGTCTGTTTTCTTTTCCAGGGCTACCTCAAGAAACAAGCCAGAGTACACAAGGTGAAAGTCCCAAATATCACTACGAATAGGAAAATAAAATAACCAAGGTCCCAACAAGAGAGACCAAGAGATACCACTCAAAAAACACTCTCTGAAAGGATAGGCCCTAGAAAGTCAAAGAGTATTCTTGGATATAGCAGCGCTCATAGAAACAGAGAGCATAACAGGTCTTTAAAATCAACAAGAGCCAGAAAGCTAACTAAAATGACGAAATGAAAGAGCTCTCCTCCAAAGAAACTCCAAGAAGAAATGACAGCTAATGAACTGCTCAAAACAGATATCAGTAGCATAACTGAACAAGATTTTAGAATAATAATGTAAAATTAATAGCTGGACTTGAAAAAAACATAGGGGACATCAAAGAAACTATGGCTACAGACAGAATGGAAAATAAAATAGGCATGAAGAATTAAAAAATGCGATAAATGGGATACATAATAAATTAGAGGCCTCCAATGCACGGATTGAAGAGGCAGAAAGGAGAATAGGTGATTTAGAAGACACCATTATAGAAAAACAAGAAGCTGACAAAAATAAAAAAAGACAAACTGATCCAGGAACAGGAAGGAAGAGTTCGAGAGCTCAGTGATACGGTCAAACACAACAATATCCGTATCATAGGAATCCCAGAAGAGGAAGAGAGAGGGAAAGGTGCTGAAGGAGTCCTGGAACAAATTATAGCAGAGAACTTCCCCGACCTGGGGAAGGAAGTAAATGTGGAAATACAAGAGGCTCAGAGGACTCCCCTCAGATGTAATTTGAATCGATCTTCTGCACGACATATCATAGTAAAAATGGCAAAATACAAGGACAAAGAGAGAATTTTGAAAGCAGCTAGGGAGAAAAGAGCCCTCACATACAAAGGGAAACCTATCAGAGTGGTGACAGACCTATCTACTAAAACTTGGCAGGCCAGAAATGAATGGCAGGAGATCTTCAACGTGATGAACAGTAAAAATATGCAGCCAAGAATCCTCTATCCAGCAAGCCTGTCATTCAAATAGAAGGAGAAATAAAAACCTTTCCAAATAAACAGAAATTGAAAGAATCTGTCACCACGAAGCCAGCCCTACAAGAAATCCTGAGGGGGGTGCTCTGAAGGAAAGGTTGGAAGGAACAAAGATTCCAGAGACACCACCACAAACATGAACCCTACAAAAGATACAAAGACTCTAAATCCACATATTTCAATAATAACACTGAATGTAAATGGGCTGAATGCTCCAATCAAAAGAGATAGGGTAGCAGAATGGATTAAAAAGCAAAATCCATCTGTATGCTGTCTACAAGAAACTCATTTTAGACGGGAAGATACCTTCAGATTAAAAGTAAGGGAATGGAGAAATATATATCATGCTACAGGAAATCAAAAGAAAGCCAGAGTAGCGATACTTTTATCACACAAACTGGACTTTAAATTAAAGACAATCACAAGAGATGAAGAAGGGCACTACATAATAATTACAGGGTCCATCCATCAGGAAGAACTAACAATCATAAATGTCTACGCACCGAATATGGGAGCACCTAAATATCTAAAACAATTAATCACAAACAGAAACAAGCTTATAGATAAGAACGTGCTAATAGCAGGGGACTTTAATACTCCGCTTACAGCAATGGATAGGTCAACCAGACAGAAAATCACTAAAGAAATAATGGACTTGAAAGACACATTGGACTAGATGGATCTGACGGATCTATTTAGAACTTTACATCCTGAGGCCAGGGAATTTACTTTCTTCTCAAGTGCGCATGGCACATTCTCCAAGATAGATCACATACTGGGACATAAAGCAGCCCTCAATAAATAGAAAATAAAAGAGATCATACCATGCACACTGTCGGATCATAATGCTTTGAAACTTGAAATCAATTACAGGAAGAAGTCTGGAAAACTTCCAAAAACATGGAGGTTAAAGAACACCCTTCTAAAGAATGAATGGGCCAATTAGACAATTAGAGATGAAATTAAAAAATATATGGAAACAAATGAAAATGAAAACACAATTCAAAATCTATGGGGTGTGGCAAAGGCAGTCCTAAGAGGAAAGTACATTGCTCCCCAGGCCTATTTCAAGAGTTTAGAGAAAGCGCAAGTCCAAAATCTAACAGCTCGCCTAAAGGAACTAGAGGCAGAGCAACAAGAACACCCTAAACCCAGTAGAAGAAGAGAAATAGTAAAAATTAGAGGAGAAATAAACAACATAGAAACCAAAGAAACAATTGAATAGATCCAAGAAACCAAGAGTTGGTTTTTTGAAAAAGTAAACAAAATTGACAAACCTCTAGCCAGACTTATCCAAAAGAAAAGAGAGAGCACCAAATAGACAAAATTATGAATGAAAATGGACTTATTACAACCAACCCCTCAGAAATACAAGCAATTATCAGGGAACACTATGAAAAATTATATGCCAACAAATTGGACAACTTAGAAGAAATGGACATATTCCTAAACACACACTACAAAAATTCACATGGGAAGAAAGAAAACCTGAACAGACCCAAAACGAGTGAAGAAATCGAATCAGTGATCAAAAATCTCCCAACAAATAAGAGCCCTGGACCTGATGGCTTCCCTGGGGAATTGTACCAGACATTTAAAACAGAGTTAATCCCAATTCTTCTCAAGCTATTCCAAAAAATAGAAATCGAAGGAAAACTCCTGGACTCATTTTACGAAGCCAGCATCACTCTGATTCCCAAGCCAGACAGAGACCCAGCAAAAAAAGAGAACTATAGGCCAATATCCTTGATGAATACGGATGCAAAAATCCTCAACAAGATCCTTGCAAATCGAATCCAGCAGCACATAAAAAGAATCATCCACCAAGATCAAGTGGAATTCATTCCAAGGTTACAGGGTTGGTTCAACATTCGCAAATCAATCAGTGTGATACATTATATCAATAAAAGATAAAAACCATATGATCCTGCCAATAGATGCAGAAAAAGCATTTGACAAAATACAGCATCCCTTCTTAATAAAGACTCTAGAGAAAGTCAGGATAGAAGGAACCTATTTAAACATCATAAAAGCCATTTATGAGAAGCCTTCAGCTAACATCATCCTCAACGGGGAAAAACTCAGAGCTTTCCCCCGAGATCAGGAACACGACAGGGATGTCCACTCTCACCACTGCTGTTTAACATAGTGCTGGAAGTCCTTGCATCAGCCATCAGACACCAAAAGGAAATCAAAGGCATCAGAATTGGCAAAGAGGAAGTCAAACTTTCACTCTTCGCAGATGACATGATACTCTACATAGAAAACCCGACAGACTCCACCAGAAGCCTACTAGAACTGATCCAAGAATTCAGCCAAGTTGCAGGGCACAAAATCAACGTACAGAAATTGGTTGCATTTTTATACACCAACAATGAAGCAACAGAAAGAGAAATCAAGAAACTGATCCTATTCACAATTGCTAAAAAATCATAAAATACCTTGGAATAAACCTAACCAAGGATACAAAAGATCTGTATGATGAAAACTATAGAAACCTTATGAAGGAAATTGAAGAAGACACAAAGAAATGTTAAAACGTTCCATGCTCATGGATAGGAAGAATAAATATAGTTAAGATATCATTACTACCCAAAGCACTCTACACATTCAATGCAATTCCAATCAAAATTGCACCAGCATATGAGGCATAGGAACACATGTACCCCAATGTTCATAGCAGCACTCTCCACAATAGCTAAAACAGGGAAAGAGCCTAAGTGTCCATCAACAGATGAATGGATCAAGAAGATGTGGTTTATCTATACCATGGAATACTACATGGCAATGAGAAACAATGAAATCTGGCCACAGGTAGCAACATGGACAGACCTTGAGGGTGTTATGCTGAGCGAAATAAGTCAGGCAGAGAAGGACAAATATCATATGTGTGCACGTATAGGAGGATTAGGAGGAACTTAACAGAGGACCAAGGGGGAGAAGAAGGGCGGAAATGGTGGGGGAAAGGGAGAGAGGCAAACCATGAGAGACTCTTGAATGCTGACAAAAACTGAGGACTGATGGATGTGGAGGGGAGGAGGGATGGGCATGGAGAAGGACACTTGTGGGGATGAGCACTGGGTGTTAAGTGGAAACTAATATGACAATAAACTATTTGTAAAAAAAAAAAAATTGCACCAGTATACTTCTCAAAACTAGAACAAACTATCCAAAAATTTGTATGGAACCACAAACGACCCCGAATAGCCAAAGTCATACTGAAAAATAAAACCAAAATGGGAGGGATCACCATCCCAGACTTTAGCCTCTACTACAAAGCTGTCATCCTCAAGACAGTATGGTATTGGCACAAAAACAGACACATAGACCAATGGAACAGAATTGAGAACTCAGAAGTGGACCCAAAAGTATACAGCCAACTAATCTTTGACAAAGCGGGAAAGAATATACAATGGAAAAAAGACAGCCTTTTTAACAGATGGTGTTGGGAGAACTGGACAGCAACATGCAGAAGATTGAAACTAGATCATTTTCTCACACCATGCACAAAAATAAACTCAAAATGGATAAAGGACCTGAACATGAGACAGGAAACTATCAACACCCTAGAGGAGAAAGCAGGAAACAACCTCCTTGACCTCCACGGCAGCAACTTCTTACTTGACACATCCCCAAAAGCAACGGAATCAAGAGCAAAAATAAACGATTGGGACCTCATCAAGATTAAAAGCTTCTGCACAGCCAAGGCAACAACCCACAAAACTAATAGGCAACCAACGGAATGGAAAAAAATAGTTGCAAATGACATATCAGATAAGGGGTTAATATCCAGAATCTACAAGGAACTCACCAAACTTCATACCAGAAAAACAACCCAGTGAAGAAATGGGCAGAAGACATGAACAGACACTTCTCCAAAGAGGACATCCAGATGGCCAACAGACACATGAAACGATGTTCAGCATCGCTCCTCATCAGGGAAATACAAATCAAAACCACACTGAGATACCACCTCACGCCAGTCAGAGTGGCTCAAATGAGCCAATCAGAGAACTCTAGATGCTGGCGAGGATGTGGAGAAACGGGCACCCTCCTACACTGTTGGTGGGAATGTAAACTGGTACAGCCCCTCTGGAAAACAGTGTGGAGGTTCCTAAGGAAACTAACAATAGAACTCCCCTAGGACCCAGCACTAGCACTGCTAGGAATTTACCCAAGGGATACAGAAATGCTGAGACATAGGAGCACATGTACCCCAATGTTCATAGCAGCACTCTCCACAATAGCTAAAACAGGGAAAGAGCCTAAGTGTCCATCAACAGACGAATGGATCAAGATGTGGTTTATCTATACCATGGAATACTACATGGCAATGAGAAACAATGAAATCTGGCCACATGTAGCAACATGGATGGACCTTGAGGGTGTTATGCTGAGCGAAATAAGTCAGGCAGAAAAGAACAAAATATCATATGTTTGCACGTATAGGAGGATTAGGAGGAACTTGATGGAGTAACAAGGGGAAGAAGAAGGGGGGAAATGGTGGGGGAAAGGGAGAGAAACAAACCATGAAAGACTCTTGAATGATGACAGAAACTGAGGAGTGATGGATGTGGGGGGGAAGGGGGGATGGGCATGGAGGAGAGCACTTGTGGGGATGAGCACTGAGTGTTATGTGGAAACTAATTTGACAATAAACTATTAGGGGGAAAAAAAAGAACGTGGTTGTTGTACCCAGAAAAGAATGAACGAAAGTGCCAAGATGACACAATAACCTGAATATAGAAATAAAGTAGGAGTATGCCTCTTGTTCCCACAATCAAACCCAAATTCTATTGATGGGTAATCTTGAGCTATTTAACGAGATTAATCCTCCACAGAAACCCTACACTCTAGTCACCCAAGGTAAAATTTCACTCCTTTGAGCTCAACAATTTCTATGAACTTCATCCATCTTCCTGATTTAACAGAAATCCACAACTCCCCCAGTAAATTAATGTGCATACCAAGTCACTATTGCACCTGAGAATAGTACAGCATTACTTCTTCTGAATCCTTGTGTCTCTATATCCAGGTAAGGAAGAGGTAATGGAATTCTGTAACATAAAATTCATTCACAGCAAAAGGCTGTGAGATCTGGATTAAGTTCTTAGCTCAGTTACCAACTGGATCATTTTGGGCAAATAGTACATCTACTCTGAGCCTCAATGTCTTCAGATGTAAAGTAGGTATAGTAATATCCTTGCCTAAGAGTTTCTTGAGATGATAAAAAAAAAAAAAGGCAAATAGATGTCAAAAGTCTTTGTAAACTTAAATATGCTGCCAGAGTTTGTTACAATGATCATTTGGTAAGGTTTCTAACCACTGTGGTTTATCTCCCTTAAAAATATTGTGATATTCTTGGGAGCAGGTACTATTTTCTCATCTCTTCTATATTCACCAATTTCTTGGTGAGACAGTAACTTCATAAAATATATAGGAAGAACACTGAACTGCAAGACTTGGGTTTTCATTTCTTCTCTGAATCATTAAATCTCTCTGATACCAGTTTCCTTGCCTTCGAAATTTATTTTCTCACATAACAGGAGTCCAAACATACGGCAAGCTTCAGGGTTAATCAGTTCAATACCTCAAAGATGTCATCAAAGATCATTTTCTCTGTCTTATTATCCAGAGCATCAGCTTCATCCTAAGGCTGGTCAAGAGATGATAGCCAGCAGTAACTCAGGCCACATATTTCCTCATTCACTTTGCCTTTAAGAATGAATATGCTTCATCCAAAGAGGACATCCAGATGGCCAACAGACACATGAAACGATGCTCAGCATCGCTCCTCATCAGGGAAATACAAATCAAACCACACTGAGATACCACCTCACGCCAGTCAGAGTGGCTCAAATGAGCCAATCAGAGAACTCTAGATGCTGGCGAGGATGTGGAGAAACGGGCACCCTCCTACACTGTTGGTGGGAATGGAAACTGGTACAGCCCCTCTGGAAAACAGTGTGGAGGTTCCTCAGGAAACTAACAATAGAACTCCCCTAGGACCCAGCAATAGCACTGCTAGAATTTACCCAAGGGATACAGAAATGCTGATGCATAGGAGCACATGGACCCCAATGTTCATAGCAGCACTCTCCACAATAGCTAAAACAGGGAAAGAGCCTAAGTCTCCATCAACGGACGAATGGATCAAGAAGATGTGGTTTGTCTATACCATGGAATACTACATGGCAATGAGAAACAATGAAATCTGGCCATGTGTAGCAACATGGATGGACCTTGAGGGCATTATGCTGAGCGAAATAAGTCAGGCAGAGAAGGACAAATATCATATGTTTGCACGTATAGGAGGATTAGGAGGAACTTGACGGAGGAACAAGGGGGAGAAGAAGGGGGAAATGGTGGGGAAAAGGGAGAGAGGCAAACCATGAGAGACTCTTGAATGCTGACAAAAACTGAGGACTGATGGATGTGGGGGGGAGGAGGGATGGGCATGGAGGAGGACACTTGTGGGGATGAGCACTGAGTGTTATGTGGAAACTAATTTGACAATAAACTATTTGTAAAAAAAAAAAAAAAAAAAAAAGAATGAATATGCTCCTTCTCACAAGAAGTTTACCACTAACAGCCACCAGGGAAATGGTCCTAAGACTTTGATTGGCTCAGACTATGGTTCTCCATCACAACTGTACTTTAGAATCAGCTAAGAAGTAATTTTTGAAACTCCAGTTCCCTCACTTTCAGAAACTCTAATTCACCTACATGTGGTATGGGACTAGAACATTTTTTTTAGGAATATCTCAGATGATTAAAAACAATGTAGCCAGGAGTGAGAAATTAGGGATGTAGCCATGGATGAGAAATCAGAGTAATTAGGATGCTAAGGATGGGGAAGTTTAGAAGGTAACCAAAAATCAGATACTGTGGTGGATATAGCTGTGTCATATATATACCTTTAAATGTCCAAAGGGTACATGTGCATATTCAATATTCAACAGTAAATAAAATAAATTAATGTTGTTTTTGCTGGCTACTTAATAAAGAATAATCACAGCAAACAGAACGAAAGGAAAAGTCTAACCCATGCAGTGAAGTACTAAGGACAAAATTCCCTTCACTTTTCCCAGATCAATATTCTGACAGGAATTTCTAAGATATGTCAGACATAAATGCACTACACCAAGATAAAACAGGAGGTTCATTAAATCCAAAGTTAAGGACCATATAACCCAGAGGTCAAGATAAAGTTGCCATTCAGGAATCTATACAGATTTTTTAAGCCAGTTATCAGGGGACCAGAAGGTGACCATGATCTGAGGCAGAACCTATTTCTATTAAGAAAGGAAGTTATTCCATGGGGGGCCTGGGTGGCTGAGTCGGTTAAGCATCCAACTCTTGATTTCAGCTCAGGTCATGATCTCAGGGCTTCATGGCTTCAAGCCCCACATTGGGCTCTGCACTGGCAGTGAGGAGCCTGCCTGGGATTCTCTCTCCTCTCTCTGACCCTCCCCCACTCACATCTCTCTCTCTCTCAAAATAAATAAATAAGCTTAAAAAAAAAAGTACCCGGCAACTTGGCTGAATTCTTGGATCAGTTCTAGTAGGCTTCTGGTGGAGTCTGTCGGGTTTTCTATGTAGAGTATCATGTCATCTGCGAAGAGTGAAAGTTTGACTTCCTCTTTGCCAATTCTGATGCCTTTGATTTCCTTTTGGTGTCTGATGGCTGATGCTAGGACTTCCAGCACTACAGAAATCGGTTGCATTTTTATACACCAACAATGAAGCAACAGAAAGAGAAATCAAGAAACTGATCCCTTTCACAATTGCACAAAAAACCATAAAATACCTCGGAATAAACCTAACCAAGGAAACAAGAGATCTGTATGATGAAAACTACAGAAAACTTATGAAGGATATTGAAGAAGACACAAAGAAATGGAAAAACATGCCATGCTCATATATAGTAAGAATAAATATAGTTAAGATGTCATTACTACCTAAGGCACTCTACACATTCAATGCAATTCCAATCAAAATTGCACCAGCATACTTCTCAAAACTAGAACAAACTATCCAAAAATCTGTATGGAACCACAAAAGACCCCGAATAGCCAAAGTCATACTGAAAAATAAAACCAAAATGGGAGGGATCACCATCCCAGACTTTAGCCTCTACTACAAAGCTGTCATCCTCAAGACAGTATGGTATTGGCACAAAAACAGACACAAAGACCAATGGAACAGAATTAAGAACTCAGAAGTGAACCCAAAAGTATACAGCCAACTAATCTTTGACAAAGCAGGAAAGAATATCCGATGGAAAAAAGACAGCCTTTTTAACAGATGGTGTTGGGAGAACTGGACAGCAACATGCAGAAGATTGAAACTAGATCATTTTCTCACACCATGCACAAAAATAAACTCAAAATGGATAAAGGACCTGAACGTGAGACAGGAAACTATCAACACCCTAGAGGAGAAAGCAGGAAACAACCTCCTTGACCTCCACCGCAGCAACTTCTTACTTGACACATCCCCAAAAGCAACGGAATCAAGAGCAAAAATAAACTGTTGGGACCTCATCAAGATTAAAAGCTTCTGCACAGCCAAGGAAACAACCCAGAAAATTAATAGGCAACCAACGGAATGGGAAAAGATAGTTGCAAATGACATATCAGATAAAGGGTTGATATCCAGAATCTACAAGGAACTCACCAAACTACACGCCGAAAAACAAACAACCCAGTGAAGAAATGGGCAGAAGATATGAACAGACACTTCTCCAAAGAGGACATCCAGATGGCCAACAGACACATGAAACGATGCTCAGCATCGCTCCTCATCAGGGAAATACAAATCAAAACCACACTGAGATACCACCTCACGCCAGTCAGAGTGGCTCAAATGAGCCAATCAGAGAACTCTAGATGCTGGCGAGGATGTGGAGAAACGGGCACCCTCCTACACTGTTGGTGGGAATGTAAACTGGTACAGCCCCTCTGGAAAACAGTGTGGAGGGTCCTCAGGAAACTAACAATAGAACTCCCCTATGACCCAGCAATAGCACTGCTAGGAATTTACCCAAGGGATACAGAAATGCTGAGGCATAGGAGCACATGTACCCCAATGTTCATAGCAGCACTCTCCACAATAGCTAAAACATGGAACGAGCCTAAGTGTCCATCAACGGACGAATGGATCAAGAAGATGTGGTTTGTCTATACCATGGAATACTACATGGCAATGAGAAACAATGAAATCTGGCCATGTGTAGCAAGATGGATGGACCTGAGGGTGTTATGCTGAGCGAAATAAGTCAGGCAGAGAAGGACAAATATCATATGTGTGCACGTATAGGAGGATTAGGAGGAACTTAACAGAGGACCAAGGGGGAGAAGAAGGGGGGAAATGGTGGGGGAAAGGGAGAGAGGCAAACCATGAGAGACTCTTGAATGCTGACAAAAACTGAGGACTGATGGATGTGGGGGGAGGAGGGGTGGGCATGGAGGAGGACACTTGTGGGGATGAGCACTGGGTGTTATGTGGAAACTAATTTGACAATAAACTATTTGTAAAAAAAAAAAAAAAAAAAGTAAGTAAATGATTCCAGAGAATAGGCAACACAGAACCTACAGAAGAGAACCACTGTGGAAATGAAATATGTGGAAATAGTACAAGACAGGACACCAGTTGCAGATACCCTTCAGGTCAAACTGGCTCTTCACTTTATAGAAGCACAAAGAAGAAAAGAAACCCCTCCCTAAGTAACAGTGCAGCAGGGAGATGAACTGCTTGGGACCTCTTAATAAGCAATACTCCTCATTATTGTGCCTTTACCAGTGTTTTTCTTGCCAAGGTGCAAGGCTCATGACCTGGCAAACCAAACACTTAGGTTCTAGCCAAAAGAGAATTAAAAGTACCAGAACACTAACAACTCAAAATCACCCCATCAAGCAAATATGTGGTAAATGAAAGATGTGTGGAAATGTAGTACAGACATTCCAATATGTCTCAAGAATAAGATATAAGACAAGCAATGATGTAAATGTTTTATCAAATGGCATTAGTAAGGTCATTAATGATGTCTGAAAGTTGGCAACTTGAGGAGTCTTGGGTATGCAAGCAGAATCACACAGGACACAGTTCTGGCAAAGTTACAAATAGGAAGCACAAACATTATGTGACAATGTCCCTTTGGAAAAGGCATGAGTGTAGCCCAAAAAGAAATGTTTGCCCAGTCTAAGGAAAACAGTTAGCTTATTCCTGACCACTTGCACAGACACTCTGCTGAACAGTTGAAGAGTCAAATCATCAACAGATTCTATCTGGCAGCCAATGACAGAACAACCTTCTGACATCTACCACTTACACACAGATGAGAATCAGGAAGTCTTTCTGTCTGAGTTGAACTTTTTATCTTTCAAGAGGGTTTGGTCTCCTGTCTTAGAATTGCATTTGTATTCCATCAAAAGTCTTGAAAATGTTCTCCTACCCTTCACATTCTTGTTAAGAGCTCAATGCTATATATTTCTCCCTCTTTGCAAGGAGAGGAGTGGAGGGAGTTTTGTGGGTTCTTTTTAAAAATGTTTGTTTTACTTTTGAGAGAGAGAGAGACAGAGTGTGAGTGGGGGAAGGGCAGAGAGAGAGGGAGACACAGAATCCAAAGCAGGATCCAGGCTCTGAGCTGTTAGCACAGAGCTCGACGCAGGGCTCGAACTCATGAACCACGATATCATGACCTGTGGTGAAGGTGAAGGCTTAATCAACTGAGCCACTGAGGCACCCTATGGAGGGGGTTTGTAATGAGAAAGTTTGGTTAATAAAAATAATGTGGCTTTGAAAACAGGAAAGAGAATTTAAGACAAAAATGAGGCAATCTTTCACTAGAATCATTCAACCAGTATCCATAAGAATCCATAAGCTAGACACCATAACAAGGGCTAAGATCATGAAAGTATTCTGCTGACCGACAGCAAAAAAAGGTTACTAATATAAATTTGTGGACCAAAGCCTGAGATGGTGATGGCAGGAAGGCTTTTGAGCTGAACTAACAGTTCATGAAAATTCTGGCAGTGGTGTTATGATAGATTGTAGAAATGAAGGGGTGGGAAATGGTAATAAATTACTTGTGCCTATAAATCTTAGTACGTGTACCATTTGCTCCTTCCAAATTTTTAAATGATCTTCAAATTTGTAAATCTGTGCACTTTAAGTTGTTAATATATCCAGTGGCATTAAGCCACAGGAACTTATGTCAAAAATTGGCTTCAAATTTACGTCTTTCAAGAAAGTCTCCCCTTCTCCAGTCATTCTGCAGCTATCCCCTTCGTGCCCATTTATATCATTTTGTACAATGTGGTAGATGGACTGCAGAGGGGTAAGCACAATGCTCAAACCAGTTATGCTCATATTCTGGCTCTAAAACTTTCAAGCTGTGTGGTTCTAGATTTTCTCCATAAGTAATTTCTTAAAAGCCCTATCACAGTTCTTGGCATAGGAAAAACAGACAGTAAATGGTAGGTATTATTATTTATAACTTTGTTGTTTCAAATATGTCTTGAATATATGTCTTTATAGACATATTTTTGGTCTCAATGAATGTCTGTTAAATAAGCATGTTAAATAAGCATTTGTCTTATGTTGTGTTGGGTTAGGTGGAATAGAGAATACATTGGCTTAAGGGTCATGTGTGCCTAAGTCCATGAACTTTAATATCTGGCATGCTCAGGCTCACAGGAAAACCCAGGCACTGGTGTGACTCTAACCTTAAACATCCACAACTTCATTCTTAGTAAGATACAAGGAATAAAGGAAAACTTCTTGATAAGCATTTTAGGGAAAGAAGACATAACAAGACTGTAAACCATAAACTTCATAAGTTACTGAAACTCTAATCATACTTCATCCCTGGAGGGATAATAGACGGGTGGAATCAGCCACCTGTATAGTGCTGGACATCTGTAGAGCTCCCTTGGGCTCTGGATGGAGGCTTGGGATTCCAGGGTACCTGTGGTTCATGGTGGATCCTGAAGTATTTAAATAAAGTCACATAAGGTATTTCTAAGGTTAGAAAACTATATGGATGGCTTCAGGGTCTTGGGGACAGCACTTGGTGAGTCCATGGCTCTGTAGCTGAGAGTCCCTAAAGTGTGAACATCAGCCGTCATTCTGCGATATGAAAGGCCTTTTACCACTTTACTTAACTTCCCATAGAGGACTCCCCCCCACCCCCGCAAACAATATCTGATACCTGAGCTTCTGAGAGACTTAACAGAACTCCTGACTAAAATATATATGTATTGTCTAGCAATCCTGCTATGAAATATGATAGCAATAGAAAATAATTCCTTTGCCTCCACCGTGGTTCTAATGAAAATAAACACACACTTGACAATAAAATAAAATAATATCTAATAAAAATAAAGACAATGTGGAGTCAAGCACAGGACTTTTTATGTTCGCGGAGGTGATGACATTTAGAAGAGAATTTTTTTTTCAATAGCACAATACTTTGCAGCCACTAATTCATCATTCCATTTAACCCACCTTGGGTCCCACAAGGCTTTGCACAAGATTCTTGAAAATCTGTGGTAACTGTCAAAGTAATTTGGGTTGAAGGTGTCATACCTGGACACAGATGAGGGGAGGAAAAGGTGGAAGTGGGGATGATAAGCATTAGGTACAAATAGCTCTTCCTAAAACTAGAGGTTTTCTGCAATAACATCCAAATGGTTCACCTTATTTTCCCCTCCACACACCTTTTTAAAGCATTGATTGAAAAGATTTTCTTGCTTGCTTTCTTATATTTTTCTTTTCAGAGAGTGAAACTGTGGCACACTCTAAAGACATGTTGTCATTGGCACACAATTAGCTTGTATTAAACAAATACAGTAGTGGTGTTTTCAATTATAGGCCGTTTACACTGAGGGGGAGGCAATGAACAGTCCTGTCACCCACAATCTCTGTGGGTTCGAAAATCACTTTCTCATAAGGGTGGAGTGAAAAACCTATAGGTCCTTCCCAAGCATTCTTTTTAAATAAATTATTTCATAAACTGGCTCCAAGTGTGGTTTTCAGGCAGTAATGTGTTGGTAAATGTTATCAATCAGCTATCATTTATAGTCTTCATCCCTCCTTTTTAAACAAAATTTTAATGTTTATTTTTGAGAGAGACAGAGAGAGCATGAGCAGAGGAAGGCAGAGAAAGAGGAAGACACAGAATCCAAAGCAGGCTCCAGGCTCTGAGCTGTCAGAACAGTTTCCGACGAGAGGCTCGAACTCACAGACAGTGAGATCATGACATGAGCTGAAGTCGGACATTTAACCAACTAAACCACTCAGGTGCCCCATCCCTCCTTTTAAACACTCCCACCATGGTGCTGGAGACATGCACGATTGGCTCTCAGAAGCTCAGCTGAACCCATTCCAATACACCAGACACAGCCACCCAGACTGATGGAAAAGATGATGCACACCTCCCCCCAACGTTCAGCTGTTACATCAACATTTGGCGAGGTAGGGGTATCTGAATGTTTTTTTCCTCTGCCTCACTGCAAAGTTTTCCAGTAGTTGACAATTATCTCAGATTCTGGTCTAGGAGATATATCAAGAACAACCTAAAAAAGTGGAGAGGGGCTTAGGGGGATGCTCAGTGGTCCACATGACATCTTAAGAGCCCTTATTGGTATTATTATTGACTAGGAAAAAAAAGCACTTAGCATAAATTAATCTAGGGAATTCTCAAGGATCCCTGAGGAGTAAGTAGGCAGTAAGTGTGAATTCCATTTTATAGGAAGCTCAGAGTTTCTGAGAAGATAAGAAATCAAGTTGGGCAATAGAACCATTAAGCGGCAGTAATCCTTTTCAGCTGCAGAGTAGGAGAGGCCCACTCTTCTGAGAAAAACAACTAATCTTTATTCCCCTACACACTCCAGGCTTAATTCAGTTGTTCCACTTAAACTCAACCTATTTTTCGCCCAGCAGGTGCTTGAGGACCAGGTTGGTCTCAACTAGAAGCAGCAGCCACTGTGAATTTGAATTTTCTTTTCGCCTCTTCAAATATTGCCACCAATCCTAAAAATGTTTGGTTAGAATAAAGTGTAGCCTTATTAAATACTCTGTATCAATGAAAAAATAAAATTTGTCTTATCCTTCTTGCCCAACATTCATTGGCCAAAAGAATAAAAATTTTTTTTCCTCTCCCAGATACACCTTTTTGTTCTCAATGCCCTGGGAAGAGAAGTAACCAGTTTTGGTTCGGACCCACTGGAGTAGATTAGTCTCTATGGGCTCAAAGCTGGAGGGCTTGAAGGGTTTTGCCCAAAGGGACCCTGAAGAGAGTTGGATGTCTAAGGACTGGAAGCTGGGGGTGATGGTGTCAAGTGCAGGTAGAAAACCAGGAGCAGAAGACACTTGCACACTTGCATCTCAGAGCACCTTGAGAAGCAAGAGCACTTCTTAAAATTAACAACTGAGGCAACAACAGATGTTGGCGAGGATACAGAGAAAGAGGAACCCTTTTTGCACTGCTGGTGGGAATGCAAACTGGTGCAGCCACTCTGGAAAACACTATGGAGGTTCCTCAAAAAATTAAAAATACAACTACCCTATGACACAGCAATTGCACTATTTATCCAAAGGATACAGGAGTGCTGTTTCGAAGGGGCACATGTACCCCAATGTTTAAGCACTGCTGTCAACAATAGCCAAAGTATGGAAAGAGCCCAAATGTCCATCGACTGATGAATGGACAAAGACGATGTGGTATGTATATACACACAATGGGATATTACTTGGAAATCAAAAAGAAGCATATCTTGTGGCACCTGGGTGGCTCAGTCAGTTAAGCATCCAACTTCGGCTCAGGTCATGATTTTGCGGCCCATGAGTTCGAGCCCTGTGTCGGGCTCTGTGCTGACAGCTCAGAGCCGAGAGCCTGCTTCAGATTCTACATCTCCTTTTCTCTCTGCCCCTCTCCCACTCACACTCTATCTCTCTCACTCTCTCAAAAATAAACATTTTAAAAATTTTTTTAAAAGAACAAAATCTTGCCATTTCCAACAATGTGTATAGAGCTAGAGGGTATTATGCTAAGCTAAATAAGGCAGTAAGAGAAAGACAAATATCATAGGACTTCACTCATATGTGGAATTTAAGATACAAAACAGATTAACATAAGGGGAGAGAAGAAAAAAAACATAGAAACAAGGAGGGAGACAAACCCTAAAAGACTCTTAAATACAGAGAACAAACTGAGGGTTGCTGGAGGGGTGTTGAGGGGAGGGCTAAATGGGGGATGGGTATTAAGGAGGACACTTTTTGGGATGAGCACTGGGTGTTGTATGTAAGTGATGAACCACTAAATTCTACTCCTAAAGCCATTAGTACACTATATATTAACTAACTTGAATTTAAATAAAATGTTTAAGAAAGTATTTCTAACTTCAGATTGGACACATTATTTAACCTCTGTAGGCTGTGGTTTCCTCACCTAAGAGTTGTGTATTGGACTAACTGATCCCTAAGATTCCTTGCAGTACTAAAATTCTGTGCTTCCAAGATATAAAATCCCAAAAACAAAGGAAAAGAGAGACATTGTTCTCATTCTATTGTCCACCCAGCTGGATTTATCAGATTAAGATTGTGAGTTATAAATAAAGGAAGAAAAGACACTGATACAATACAGAACTGGCATTTGCAAAAAGTATACTTTCATCCATATGGATCTTAATCATTTCACGTGCTAACAAATAATTGAACAGACTATCTATAGAACTGATTTTGCCCATTCATCCACTTTTCTCTATAACAGTAAAAATAACTTTATTGCTTTGTTATAAAACTGTGTTCGAATAAAAACAGGGAAGTGCAATCCTCAACATTTTCTGAGATTGAGCTCTGGGTCTCCGCAAGCCCCGACAGCAATTCATATACGCACAAAGGTAAGAGTGCCATCTGCTGGTTTAAGTTGTCTATGCGTCTTTCTAACGATAACAATAAAAAAGTTACTCCACCAATAACTGCTAAAACTTGAGTCTACATCCTGCTTCATGAAAGCTCTGAACTTTCTATAACGTGATATATAGAGCCTAAAGAGACAAAACATTTGTCCTAAAGCTCAAAATATACAAAATATATGAACAAAGTATTACTCCTGAATTACCTTAAGTATTTATTTTAATCATATCCTACAATACTGACCACATCAAAAAGCTATAAGCTTAGGTTAGAAAGTAAGTAGACAGTCTTTCTTTAAAAGCTTTAAGAAAGGTAGAATATCTGGATGTTTATGAAGTTGGATATAGCGTCAATTGCCAAAAGTTTCACCAACAGCAACAAACTAAGAGGGAAGCTTATTAACAGGCTTCAAATAAGGAAAAAAGAAAACAGTTAAGTTGAAGTCAACTGTCTGATACAACCATCACTTCAGGCTTGCACACTGGTATCAGTGGGCAGTTGAAGGCCAGAATGAAGCACTTAGCAACTCTTTCCTTTACAAGGTGCTGTGATATTAACATCAGGGTCACCAAATTCACTCTTATTTCTCTTAATGTCCCCCAAATCTCCTTCAGAACATATTCTCTTTTAAGGCAACCCTTTATAGCAATGGGGCTGCTCAGAGACTGTTTACATAAAAATGAAACACTGCAATTACTTATACCAATAGTTGTGTAAGATCTCAGGAAAACTTATTCTATTGCCTAAAATGTTGGATTTACTGCTTTGCACAATCCTGAAATCATCTAAGGAGCTGAATGACGCGACTGGAATACTTTTTATTCAAAAAAGTGCACCAAACCTCCTGTGCACAAAGCCTTTAACCAGAAGAAAACAATCATTCTAAATAAATGAGATTCAGTATTACCAAAAAGCCAAGAGATGAACGGGCATGCCATTTAGCATCCTTGGCATTCCTCTTAATTTTCTGCTTTACCTGTATCATAACGATTATCTCGTAGAAATTCACTGATTTGGGGCACCAAATGTGTTTATAAAGGTCTCATGATGCTGTGCTGCGAGGCTGTTTGGAAAAGACCAATCATTAAAATATTAAGTAACTAGTACATTTTAAATGAATTTAGTCAATGATATAAAATATGTATGGAAAAAAACACAATACACTCAGTTTTTTTTTGCTGAAAGATGATATCATTCTATTTCCTCCATGTACAAATATGAATGTGAGTAAGCTATACTACAGATTACACACAGTCTGTATTTTGGATTAAAACTATTTCATGATCAAAGTTAGTGTTGGTGACATATTTCCACTCATTTTTCATCATTGGTACCAGGATGTAAAAATGCAGTTGTCTACAGCTCACATACTGCATCTATTCTCTAAGTCTTTAGGTCAGTTTGAGAGTCTCCACTAACCCTGCAAAAGTACTAATGACAGAGCCCTGAAACTGCATCCATCAGAGTGCAGGAAACCACTCATGAGTTTACACCAAGCTAATCACACAACCTGTGTTATACACAACCCGGAGGAAATCACTTCATGTACAACACGTCACCCCCTCCTACTTACGCAACATTGAAAACCATCACAGATGAACAGAAGCGACAGAATCAGACCAGGAGCAACTTCTATTTCTATCACATGCCATAACAAAATATTCTCTCATGTATTATTTCATTTGTTTTTCAAGCCGCCCTCTGAGAAGGGCAGGCTATTTTTTAAATTGAAACTACTGATGCAATTTTTCATTAGTCAACAGCTCTGAGGTTTCTCCGCTTGAGTAATGTTTACCCTAAGACTAAAACAAAAGCTTGTCAATAATATACTATTAAACACTAAACCATAAACTATATATTGACATATTCCAATGAAGCACAATGCTGGTGTCTGACAGAAAAGTACATACTCAGTTGATGGAATTCATCTATCAACCAAATGGCTGACACACCACACACAGCATGAAATGCCAATAAACAGGTGACCGAAGTAGACCGCTCCCTCTAGAACAGGAGATGTTGGTAAGGATTAAAAAAAATTGAGTGACACCAATGAAACCTTTGTTTCTTTAATATATCAAATTCATTTATCAGTAAAAAAATGTATTTGAGATCATCTAGTTGAAAACACAGAGACCCCAAAAGATTAGTTTATCAAGTTCCCAGAGTTAGTGAGCAGACTCAAGAATAGAACACAGTTGTAACCCTGAGTCCAGCAATTAGAGTTGCAGACTGAAAGTGAAAGAAAACAGGATAATTCACCAAAATGGTAACAATAAAAATACACATGGTCAATACACTAGTATTAAAAGAATCTTCAATTTAAACAAGATACTATAATTCACCATTTAGTGCTGTTGAGAATGTATTAAGAGCATAAGGAAATAGGCATCTGGGTGGCTCAGTCAGGTAAGCATCTGCCTTGATCCCCACTTCAGGCTCTCTGCTGTCCAAGCAAACCCACTTAGGATCCTCTATCCCCCTCACTCTGCCCCTCCCCCTCTTGTGCATGAGCACTCTCTCTCAGAAATAAAAACTTACAAAAAATAATAATACAAAAATATTTAAGACCATGAGGAAACAGACTACCTACATAAGCAGCAAGTGGAAAAGTGATTCAACATTTAAATTTAAATATAAAGACAGAAATACAGATGATACAGATATACCCTTAAGAATTTACGAATATCCATACCCTCTCATCCAATAATCCCATCTCTAGAATGAATGCAGAATTATTTATAAGGTTGTTTCTCTCAAAGTTAATTGCAACAAATGGAAACAATGTCTACCTATACTAAATTAATAAAATTAAAATGTTTTATCTCTCATTACAATGGCATACTATGTAGCCAAGAAAAATCAGGTTTTAGAAAAACAGTTTATAATTTGAGAAAATGCCTTAGATGTATTTTGATGTATAAATTTATATTGATATGTCTTGATATTAAAAGTACTTATGGGGCGCCTGGGTGGCTTAGTCGGTTAAGCGTCCGACTTTCGCTTAGGTCATGATCTCGCGGTTCGTGGGTTCGACCCCGCGTCGGGCTCTGCGCTGACTGCCAGCTCGGAGCCTGGAGCCTGTTTCAGTCTGTGACTCCCTCTCTCTCTGACCCTCCCCTGCTCGCACTGTCTGTCTCTCTCTCTCCTAGAAAAAAAAAAAAAGTACTTAGAAGCAATATGAAAGACATGATGCTAATTAAGGCAATATTTGTGAAAAAGTATATTTGGCAAATGCACAATCAATCACACACATATAAAAACACATTGAAGGCTAAATGTGTTCAGGAGACTACAGATGCTGGCAAAGATGTGGAGAAACGGGCACCCTCCTACACTGTTGGTGGGAATGTAAACTGGTGCAGCCCCTCTGGAAAAAAGTGTGGAGGTTCCTCAGGAAACTAACAATAGAACTCCCCTAGGACCCAGCAATAGCACTGCTAGGAATTTGCCCAAGGGATGCAGGAGTGCTGATGCATAGGAGCACATGGACCCCAATGTTCATAGCAGCACTCTCCACAATAGCTAAAACATGGAAAGAGCCTAAGTGTCCATCAACAGACGAATGGATCAAGAAGATGTGTTTTATCCATATAGGAGTATTAGGAGGAACTTGACAGAGGACCAAGGGGGAGAAGAAGGGCGGAAATGGTGGGGGAAAGGGAGAGAGGCAAACCATGAGAGACTTGAATGCTGACAAAAACTGAGGACTGATGGATGTGGGGGGGAGGGGGGATGGGCATGGAGGAGGACACTTCTGGGGATGAGCACTGAGTGTTATGTGGAAACTAATTTGACAATAAACTATTTGTAAAAAAAAAAAAAAAAAGAAGATGATGTGGTTTATCTATATAATGGAATACTACATGGCAATGAGAAAGAATGAAATCTGGCCATGTGTAGCCACATGGATGGACCTTGAGGGCGTTATGCTAAGTGAAATAAGTCAGACAGAGAAAGACAGATACTGTAAGTTTTCACTCATATGAGGAACAGGAGAAACTTAACAGAGGACCATAGGGGAAGGGAAGGGAAAAAATAGTTAAGAAGAGGGAGGGAGGCAAACCATAAGAGACTCTTAAATACTGAGAACAAACTGAAGGTTGATGAGTGTGGGGGAGAGGGAAAGTGGGGTGATGGGCGTGGAGGAGGGCACTTGGGATGAGCACTGGCTGTTATACGGAAACCAACTTGATAATAAACTATTTTAAAAACAGGAAGAAAGAAAAGGAAGAAAAACACACTGAAGAACATAATAACAGTAGTTACACTTGTATTAGAAATTATTGGTTTCTTCATCTGTGCTTTTCTACATTTTCTGCAATGAATACACATTTGGTTTTTCACAAAAAAAAATCATTTTATTTAAAGTAACACAATGTGAGTTGAGACTCAAGAATAAAATAGGACATGCTTTGGTTGGGTCAGTGACTTCAGCGCTTCCAGACCCCTTGGTTGATCAAGGATTAGCACTTGGGCAGTTTATCCGGCTCTTAGTTTTCTGGACGTTAAGGCAAAAACAGAATAAGAAAGTCCAATTTCTCTCAACAGAAAACACATTATGCACAGTTCTTTTTCCTTGGAACTATAGCTAAACAGGAATTTAGCGTTATGCAAATTCTCATATAAAATACCTTATGAAATATACTGAACAGGAGCTTCTACTGCTATCTTAAAACTCAGTAGCTTTTAGGGCACCTGGGTGGCTGAGTTTGTTAAGTGCCTAACTTTGGTTCAGGTCATGATCTCGCAGTCCATGGGTTTGAGTCCGCATCATGCTTTATGCTGACAGCTCAGAGCCTGAAGCCTCCTTCAGAGTCTATGTCTCCCTTTCTCTGCCCCTCTCTCGCTCATGCTTTCCCTCCCTCTCTCTCTCTCTCTCTTTCAAAAGTAAACATTTAAAATTTTTAATAAAAAATAAGTAAATAAATAAAAATCTCAGTAGCTTTCTTTGGGTATCTTTTAGGCATCAACTCTATGATAAATCATATTCCACTATGTGAAATTAAATATAAATACAATTAGGTTTGAGATCTGTGTAATCTCAAGGGATGGGCCCTTTTAACAGTGCATTTTGTTACCAAGTGTTTTTAATAAAACCATAATAATCTATCCTATAACACTCTAATCTAGAGGATTCATTTCATTTGTTGTAACAAAGTCTGAGTTAGAAGCAGAATGCTTCCTTTTATTTAAAAAGAAGGTCTTAATCACAAGAGATGAAGAAGGGCACTACATAATAATTACAGGGTCCATCCATCAGGAAGAACTAACAATCATAAATGTCTACGCACCGAATATGGGAGCACCTAAATATCTAAAACAATCACAAACAGAAACAAGCTTATAGATAAGAATGTGCTAATAGCAGGGGACTTTAATACTCCGCTTACAGCAATGGATAGGTCAACCAGACAGAAAATCACTAAAGAAATAATGGACTTGAAAGACACATTGGACCAGATGGATCTGACGGATCTATTTAGAACTTTACATCCTGAGGCCAGGGAATTTATTCTTCTCAAGTGCACATGGCACATTCTCCAAGATAGATCACATACTGGGACATAAAGCAGCCCTCAATAAATATAAAAGAATAGAGATCATACCATGCACACTGTCAGATCACAATGCTTTGAAACTTGAAATCAATTATAGGAAGAAGTCTGGATAACTTCCAAAAACATGGAGGTTAAAGAACACCCTTCTAAAGAATGAATGGGCCAATCAGACAATTAGAGATGAAATTAAAAAATATATGGAAACAAATGAAAATGAAAACACAACAATTCAAAATCTATGGGATGCGGCAAAGGCAGTCCTAAGAGGAAAGTACATTGCTCCCCAGGCCTATTTCAAGAGTTTAGAGAAAGTGCAAGTCCAAAATCTAACAGCTCACCTAAAGGAACTAGAGGCAGAGCAACAAGAACGCCCTAAAACCAGTAGAAGAAGAGAAATAGTAAAAATTAGAGCAGAAATAAACAACAGAGAGATCAAAGAAACAATTGAACAGATCCATGAAACCAAGAGTTGGTTTTTTGAAAAAGTAAACAAAATTGACAAACCTCTAGCCAGACTTATCCAAAAGAAAAGAGAGAGCACTCAAACAGACAAAATTATGAATGAAAATGGACTTATTACAACCAACCCCTCAAAAATACAAGCAATTATCAGGGAATACTATGAAAAATTATATGCCAACAAATTGGACAACTTAGAAGAAATGGACAAATTCCTAAGCACACACTCACTACCAAAATTCACACAGGAAGAAATAGAAAACCTGAACAGACCCATAACGAGTGAAGAAATTGAATCAGTGATCAAAAATCTCCCAACAAATAAGAGCCCTGGACCTGATGGCTTCCCTGGGGAATTCTACCAGACATTTAAAACAGAATTAATCCCAATTCTTCTCAAGTTATTCCAAAAAATAGAAAGCGAAGGAAAACTCCCGGACTCATTTTATGAAGCCAGCATCACACTGATTCCCAAGCCAGACAGAGATCCAGCAAAAAAAGAGAACTACAGGCCAATATCCTTGATGAATACGGATGCAGAAATTCTCAACAAGATCCTTGCAAATCGAATCCAGCAGCATATCAAAAGAATCCCACCAAGATCAAGTGGGATTCATTCCTGGGTTACAGGGCTGGTTCAATATTCACAAATCAATCAGTGTGATACATTATATCAATAAAAGATAAAAACCATATGATCCTGCCAATAGATGCAGAAAAAGCATTTGACAAAATACAGCATCCCTTCTTAATAAAGACTCTAGAGAAAGTCAGGATAGAAGGAACCTATTTAAACATCATAAAAGCCATTTATGAGAAGCCTTCAGCTAACATCATCCTCAACGGGGAAAAACTCAGAGCTTTCCCCCGAGATCAGGAACACGACAGGGATGTCCACTCTCACCACTGCTGTTTAACATAGTGCTGGAAGTCCTTGCATCAGCCATCAGACACCAAAAGGAAATCAAAGGCATCAGAATTGGCAAAGAGGAAGTCAAACTTTCACTCTTCGCAGATAACATGATACTCTACATCGAAAACCCGACAGACTCCACCAGAAGCCTACTAGAACTGATCCAAGAATTCAGCCAAGTTGCAGGGTACAAAATCAATGTACAGAAATTGGTTGCATTTTTATACACCAACAATGAAGCAACAGAAAGAGACATCAAGAAACTGAATCCATTCACAATTGCACAAAAAACCATAAAATACCTCGGAATAAACCTAACCAAGGAAACAAGAGATCTGTATGATGAAAACTATAGAAACCTTATGAAGGAAATTGAAGAAGACACAAAGAAATGGAAAAACATTCCATGCTCATGGATAGGAAGAATAAATATAGTTAAGATGTCATTACTACCTAAGGCACTCTACACATTCAATGCAATTCCAATCAAAGTTGCACCAGCATACTTCTCAAAACTAGAACAAACTATCCAAAAATTTGTATGGAACCACAAAAGACCCCGAATAGCCAAAGTAATCCTGAAAAATAAAACCAAAATGGGAGGGATCACCATCCCAGACTTTAGCCTCTACTACAAAGCTGTCATCCTCAAGACAGTATGGTATTGGCACAAAAACAGACACATAGACCAATGGAACAGAATGGAGAACTCAGAAGTGGACCCAAAAGTATACAGCCAACTAATCTTTGACAAAGCAGGAAAGAATATCCGATGGAAAAAAGACAGCCTTTTTAACAGATGGTGTTGGGAGAACTGGACAGCAACATGCAGAAGAATGAAACTAGATCATTTTCTCACACCATGCACAAAAATAAACTCAAAATGGATCAAGGACCTGAACGTGAGACAGGAAACTATCAACACCCTAGAGGAGAAAGCAGGAAACAACCTCCTTGACCTCCACCGCAGCAACTTCTTACTTGACACATCCCCAAAAGCAACGGAATCAAGAGCAAAAGTAAACGATTGGGACCTCATCAAGATTAAAAGCTTCGGCACAGCCAAGGAAACAACCCATAAAATTAATAGGCAACCAACGGAATGGGAAAAGATAGTTGCAAATGACATATCAGATAAAGGGTTGATATCCAGAATCTACAAGGAACTTACCAAACTACACGCCCGAAAAACAAACAACCCAGTGAAGAAATGGGCAGAAGATAGGAACAGACACTTCTCCAAAGAGGACATCCAGATGGCCAACAGACACATGAAACGATGCTCAGCATCGCTCCTCATCAGGGAAATACAAATCAAAACCACACTGAGATACCACCTCACGCCAGTCAGAGTGGCTAAAATGAGCAAATCAGAGAACTCTAGATGCTGGCGAGGATGTGGAGAAACGGGCACCCTCCTACACTGTTGGTGGGAATGTAAACTGGTACAGCCCCTCTGGAAAACAGTGTGGAGGTTCCTAAGGAAACTAACAATAGAACTCCCCTATGACCCAGCAATAGCACTGCTAGGAATTTACCTAAGGGATACAGAAATGCTGAGGCATAGGAGCACATGTACCCCAATGTTCATAGCAGCACTCTCCACAATAGTTCCACATGGAAAGAGCCTAAGTGTCCATCAACAGATGAATGGATCAAGAAGATGTGGTTTATCTATACCATGGAATACTACATGGCAATGAGAAACAATGAAATTTGGCCATGTGTAGCAACATGGATGGACCTTGAGGGTGTTATGCTGAGCGAAATAAGTCAGGCAGAGAAGGACAAATATCATATGTGTGCACGTATAGGAGGATTAGGAGGAACTTAACAGAGGACCAAGGGGGAGAAGAAGGGCGGAAATGGTGGGGGAAAGGGAGAGAGGCAAACCATGAGAGACTCTTGAATGCTGACAAAAACTGAGGACTGATGGATGTGGGGGGGAGGAGGGGTGGGCATGGAGGAGGACACTTGTGGGGATGAGCACGGGGTGTTATGTGGAAACTAATTTGACAATAAACTATTTGTAAAAAAATAAAAAGAAAAAAATAAAAAGAAGGTCTTTAACATCTCACCATATTAAATTAAAACAATCACTTCAATTATTTCCCCAAGGGATAATAGGTAGTCAATGTGTTTTTGCATGCTACATATTTGAACGTGTAATATGCTGTGAATCAATCAAAAACGTTTTTACCACAAATCGGAAAATGTCCCATATAAATTGTTCAACTGCATTCTTAGCAACGGCATAAATAAAATTGTCTAGATTAATTGAGGTAATCACTTTGACTTTACCCTAGTCTTAAATAACCATTCCACCAGTCATCCAGTCACAGGCAAACTGAAACAAGGACGAGTCTTTCTCTTGGCCAGCCAGCCTAGATATGCCAGTCTCTCCTTCACCTACATCCTATCATACAGGGTTGGAGCCCTCACTTTGCCTTGCTCCTACCCATGGCCGATTCACTGTCCCGTCTACACCTCTCTCCCACCAACTGGAACACCAAAAGATGTTTGGGAAGAACACCGCTCATAATATATCTGTCTCCAAAGAGTTGTAAGCATACCCCAGACATTCCTGTTTGCAAGTTGCTACCAATATTTTATTCAGCTAACGTTTTATTTTGTACCATGTATGAGCACTAAATAATAAATGAAGATATGCAGAATACAGGGTTATAATTCTTATGGTAGCATTATGCATACGGTTCAATGCAGAGCAAACTGTCAAGTTTATCCAAATGAGAGTTACAAGTTCAAAACTGTAAACTATGTGTCCATATTCATCTTTTAATGGCCTTCAAAGTGCTTCTTGAAGTGTTGTTATTCCAGTATATTGGGATTTAGACAGCAAGTGAACAGTCTGACCATTTTTCTAGCTCTGATTGTTTTCTGTCCCCGTCTCACAGCACATATTCATACTGCACTATCTTATTAATATAGTGAACTGATACAAAACGGCATCATTTAAATGACTGGTATACAAAGGTGTTGGTACCCCTCTACCACTTTGGGGGGGTCTGTTGAATATCTGTCATGTTTTTGACAATCCAGCATCTTTTGTACACTCTTTTTGTCTGAACGTTTTCATACATTATGAAATGTCTCTTCAACACAGAAGCCAGAACACCAATCTAGCTTGCAGCTGAGTAACAGTATGTGATACACCCACGCAGGACTTCAGTCTGGGAAGCTGGTGGCATGAGAAAGCAGATGTGATACATCCTTCAGTAAGCATGGCAACGGACACAGCTGGCTCTCTAGGGTCAGAAGTCCCAGAACTTCCAGGGTCTGGTCCAGTATCGTCAGTGAAGTTGAAATGTCTAGGACAAACTGCAGTGTCTGCACTGAGTGGTGGCAGCATTGGTGCCTTTGCTAAAGTAGCCACTGAGATCTGCTGGGGGAATTATTTCCAGTTATTTAGTGGCTGAGCCAGACATCTCAAGTCTATTGGAGATTCCTTGAGGAGCAAAATACATTTTAATAAGCTTCCTTCCTGCACAGCTAAGCTAAAGTGGATTATATTGTTTGAAACAATGACACATTTCCAACGGCTACTGATTATGGAGGAGCCCTTCCCATTAAGGATATTTGATTCTTAGCCTCCCTAATGATCACAGAGCAATACCCCTGGAGCACTCCACTTCCTACCCCTCAGGAATACAGACAATGCATGAGTAGCTACAAACTCCCTTGGCAGCTTGCTGTCCTACTTACACTTAGCTCAACAACTGGAGTCTGTTGGAAATGGGCTTACATTTCTCTGCTTCTTGGTATGTACACCCTTTCACTCTCTTCCTCCAAATCTTAGCATACAACACTATTAATTTTCTTTATGTAAAGAAGTGTCTCTTTCCCCCTAATATTTACCTTCAAAGTGTAAGCCAGTTCTCTTTACATTACAAAACATTTTTCCAGTTCTATAGTGGCTATTGTGACAGCTACATTCTGAAATATTTCCAAATTGTTTCGAAAGTCTTAGTGGGGAATATAAACTTTCCCTTTACCCATAATATATCTGGTAATTTCATTCAGAAAAAAGTTTTTCATAGAGAAATCATATCACATTTCCACAATAGACTTATCCTATTAAAGTGTTTGTTCACGGAGTTGATCCATTAATATAGATTTTACCAGCCTATCTGACATCCGAATGGTTCCGACTGCAAAACTAGCTTTAGTCAGCATTTTCATCTATAAAAAAGTTTCCATAGGTTGTGACTTTTTAACAAGTATAGGTATGCTTATCTAGAAGCATACATAAACACTAATGTTTACACTGAACTCTTGGAATTTATCAAATTTCTCAAGATGGGGCTGAAAATTGTTTTCATTGAAATATATGAAAGGTGGGGTTACTGACCAAGTGCAGTATAAATAAAATGGAGGAAGGGGTCATAGAATTAAGAAAGCAAATTATTCTGAAGTCCTTGAACACCTGCTATTCATATATAAAACATGTTATCAGCTCAAGCCTACAACATCTCAAACCACATCAAGAATGCACGTGGGATCATAGGAACCCATTCTGATATTTCATATTAGGTTTTATAATACAGCTATTACTTCATGGATGTTTGGGCAAAGTGTGGGAGCCCGACAGTGAGCACAAGAAAGCGTGGTTAGGGACGTGGGGATGTGCCTGCACACGGGGCTCCCTGCCTGGGCAAGGCATTCCTGCAAACAGGATGCTCTGCCAGGAGGCCTGCACACAGTATCCAAGTTTAATGGTCCGCTTGCAAACGAGGGAACATGCCCTCCTTAGAAATAAGGAGAAGGCTGGAATTGTGAGCAGGCCTCTTAGTAAACATGTTGTGGTCGCTTCCTCCCTTTGCTCCCCCCTGTGCTTGAAATGTGTTTGGCTACTTGCTCTTAATTGGTAAAGGAATGCAGCTTGTAGATTTCAGTTTGTATCCAGTTACCGGGGTATAAAATAAACCGCAAGACGGGCTTGCGTAGAATTGTTCCTCCGGCCGGAGTTGTGTCTGTGTCTGTCTTTTGTGTGTGTCTTGTCCTTTGTGTCATTTCGTCCACAACACAAAGTATCTTGTATTTGACCTAATAAAATCTGTTTTTCTGTTTGAAACTTCTATACGTTCAAATTTTAAAAATGCAACCTAGAAAGAACTCATGTAACACAGGAATTAAGCAGGATATTGACAAAAGGACACACTCCTTAGTTGGACATAAATACTCCCTTTCTTCAGTGAGAGCTAAAAGTTACATTCTAAAATGGAGTTAGGAATTACAAACATTAAGAAGCATTAATCAAAGCACATATGGGGAGTCTCAGTACTAGTTCTTTATGTTACTGGTATAAACATAGGTCTGCATGATTTCTGCTGTACAACGGAGGGAAATGAAGTTTAGCTTCATGCTTAGAAGAAATATCAACAGTGATATTTGCTCTCAAGAGTATTCGAGAATAATAGCAGTAATTGACTGCTTAGGACATACTAAGCATTTCTCAAGAAATTTACAGGCACTATCTCATTTAATCCCACAACAACACTAAGATATATCTTTATAACCCATTTCACAAATGAGATACATAGAGGTTAAGTAACTTTCCAAAGGTCACCATTTGGGATTCTGGGACTCAAAAAGCCAATCTAACCCCAGATCTTGTGTTTTATATGATTTACTATACTGCCTCTCTATTTTCTCTCCTGGGCCCTTAAAATTATTTGACATTCTATATTATAGATTTTTAAGTATGTGATTAGAGACATGAAGAGGATGAAGAAGGGAGGAAGGAAATGCTTAGAAAATCTCTAGCATCAAGAAATTTTCCTCCTCTAGGATTTGAGTGATATTACCCTTAGTAAAAATAAATAAATAAATAGTGAAGCAATATTATTAAAATGTTGGTAAATACATATCCTGGCAAACTATGCTTCCAGCTGTTCAAGCTAATTGCTTTTTTTTTTTTTTTTGGACTCACTTGTTCAGATCATTTGTGATATTTTTAGCTGTGTCTTCCATTTGCATCATCAACAGATTGAATAAGACATTGCTTTAATAATCAAATCAACCACATTTCAATAATTAGCCACTTGCTTCAACATAAAATGTATTTCACCTGCAGTATATAGAGTGGAGAATTTCTAAATTGTGCTCACAAGGCTCATCAAGCTGCCCTGTGCCACAGTAATGTGCACGTGCACACGCACTTGACCCTTGATAACCACCATGTTTCACATATATATGTATTCTTTGCAGATTATCTCCTGATCCCCACTAGAGTCCACAGAGTAGCTACCACTGTGAAGAAAGCACCGCTGTTAATACAAACTTCCCAAAATAAGGAAAATAGATCATTTCTAAGAGTGGGGTTCCTTATCATTATTAATTCAAACAAACCAGTATTGAATGCCTACATTGTGGTACAGGAAATGGAGACAGGGTATAAATAAACACAGACCCTGTCCTCAAAGAGCTCAGTCTAGGTTACAGACTAGGCAAGAAAATCAAATATTATGATGCACTGATAAATATTATAATCAAGAAAGCAAAAGACATTATGAAAGCCCAGCAGAGGCAGTTAGATGGAGAATAAAGAGACAGTATATGAGTTTCACCCTGGGGTTGAATAGGGAAACATTTCTAAAGTAAAGGGCACTACAAGATCAGTACATGACCAGGACATCCCAAGCAGAAAGTAGAGCTTGTGCAGATATGTCATCATGAAGGAGTGTGGCAGGTCAGAGGAGAGCCAGGAAGCTCAGTATGTTTAACAAATAGCATGTGTCAGTTGGAGAAGGGTGAAAAAATCACACTGGGGAGAAGTTCAAGGTCTACCCGTTAGAAACTTTATAGGTTAGAGAGACTGCATTGCCCGTTGTATCCAAGAAGAGAGTTTCCATAGGAAAATGACATGGTCAGATTTTAAAAGACATATATGATTGTGGTATAAAAGGTATAAAAGGATTGAAGTAAACTATAATAATGGAAATCCGGCTAGAGGACCAAGATTTTCTTATCTCTATGAGAAAAACCGGAGACTGAAGTCAGGTAATGGAATTGAGGAAAGTTGGGATTCCAGAGGTATTTATAAGGTAGGACTGATGGAATATTTTTAGTACCTGGATGTAAGGGTGAAAGGGAAGGGAAGGAGGCAAGATGAAGCTTAGGTTTCTAGCTTAGGAATGATGGTGGCACTATTAACCATAGCAGGAAACATTGCAGAAATCACCACATTGACAAAGGAAAGCAGTGCAGTAGATTCTGAGACACACAAAGTCTGAGTTACTCTAGGATATCTTTTCCTAGAGATGGAAACACTATCTACAGTTCAGGAAAGCAAACTCATCTAGATGTACAGATCTGAGATGCAGCACCACATGAATAATGAAGACATGGCAGAGAATAAAGCATATACAGGAGGCAAACACACATCACCACTCTCAGCTCTGTGCCCAGGGAGAGCTTCACAAAGCTACTGGAGGGTTCTTCCTTGGTAAACCCAAATGTGACTTCAGAACCTTTCTCATTATTGTTCTCCTAGTATCCACCTCCAATCAACCAGAGTTGATACCTGAATTAAAAATAAAAATAAAAATAATCCAGGGTGCCTAGGTGGCTCAGTCAGTTAAGTATCCAACTTCGGCTCAGGTTATGATCTCACTGTTCGTAGGTTCAAGCCCCGCATTGGGTTCTGTGCTGACAGCCCAAAGCCTGGAGCCTGTTTCAGATTCTTTGTCTCCCTCTCTCTGCTCCTCCCCTGCTCATGCTCTGTCTCTCTCTGTGTCAAAAATAAATAAAAACTATAAAAAAATTTTTTTAATAAAAATAATCCATTTATCTTGTAGAGCAAGAGACGACAATCAAGGACTGGACTCTGAAAAACAGTTTCTCAAACATCTTACAAACCATCAGCTTCATGGATGTACGCTTGTGTGAGCAGAGACAAAAAGTCTGTATGAAGGGATTATAAATTCATCTTAAACCAAACCATAAGGAGGCACCTGGGTGAATCAGTCGGTTAAGCATCTGTCTTGGGCTCAGGTCATGATCTCATGGTTGGTGGGTTGGAGCCCCATGTCAGGCTCTGTGCTGACAGCTCAAAGGGGCCTGCTTTGGATTCTGTGTCTCCTTCTCTCTCTGCCCCTCCCCCATTCATGCTCTGTCTCTCTCAAAAACAAACATTAAAAATTAAATTTAAAAAAAAAAGAAACCAAACTATAAGACATGTCCACATCCAATCTTACCTAACCCTCTTTGTCACCTGGACTTCTGTGAGAGCCTGATAACTGCTTCACCACCTAAATTCTTGACCCTCTATAATCCAGCCTCCACACTGCTGCCAGAGTAATATTTCCAAAGCAGAAATATGATTATATCATCTCACCTTCATCCCTACTATTAAGTCCGCATTATAGGATCTCATGGTTCTTAAAATAGAGACCAAGATTTTTCATAGTCTACAAACCTCATAGGATTTAACCCCTGATTCTCCAGCTTATCTTGTACCATGAGCTTTCCCCTCGCCATCCCACCAGCCCCAGCCTTGCCGCTGGCTTTTGTAGATACTGTCTATGATCCTTGAGCATGCTTGCCATTAGTCTTTACCTAGCAAACTCCTACTCATCCTCAAGGTCTCAGGTTTCGGGTTCCAGCGGAACCTTCCATGAATGCTCAGATATCCTCACAACACCATGTGCCTTTCCTGCATAGCACTTACCCATGTAGTAACTTCATATCGGGCTACGTGCCCTCTTGTTTCAATACTGTCTCTCCTACAGACACCAAGCTCCATGATTTCATAAAAGACAAGTTCTCTTTTGTTTTCCCAGTACCTAGTTTTTTGGCACATAGTAGGCACTCAACAAATATTTACTTAATTTGCTTGGCTTTGATGATCTAAATTTTGGCAACACATTTTTTACTCCTAGAAAATATGCCTAAATAAAAGTATTTACTAAGAATCTGCTTTCACTTTAAAATGAATTGATATGGCTAAACAGACAAGAAATAGCACTTGGCAAGTGGCATATGACATATATTTCAGTAGTCATTTTAATTTCATCAGAATGATTCCATCATTTCCTAGCAAACGTGCAAAGTATTACTGAATATTCACATCACTTCCTCAAATTACATGCAGCTGGAAATCCTGCTGGTTCCAAAAATAAGAAAATGAGGTATCCTTTCTCCTCCTTTATTGGATTTGCAGGCTGCTTTTCAAAAAATATTGCACTCCTTATTGTCCTCAGCATTGTCTCAAGAGTCATTAAGAACCTCATTCTCATTTAGTTTAGCTAGCTATGTGGAACACCTTTTATTTTCCACCTCTAAGTATCTCTCCTTTATAATAGGTTTTAAATTAAGACCAGAAAGCTACACTGACACCTTAGATGAAGCAACAGCATCCATCAAACACCGTTTGCTCCATCTCTCCCCTTAATTCCCCTTTAAGTGAAAGAGGGGCAGGGTGGAGAAGTGGGTACTTCCATGGTGATACATGATTGAGAGCATCCTCTTAGATAATGAATAATACACAGTACTGGCCTTCTAATGTATTTCCAACCAAAGCTAACAGAAGAACTATATGGTGTCCCAGGAAATGAAAGCACTACATAAACTGCAGTTTTTTAGCGGCCAAAATCAAAGAGAAGTTTCACTTGGGTGCTACTGTTTCTGTGGTTAAAATTACATCCCTTAGATAGGAATTGTGCTTTAGGCAAAGTTGTGAAACATACACATGCACACACCTATACACACACTTCTCATGTATCACCTGAAGCTCCTTAGCACTTTGTCTACGTCTTCAGCCCCCTGCCCCAGGCCTTAGCCAGCTTCCCTTGCAAAAAAAAAAAGAAAAAAGAAATGGCTTCAGTGAGAACAGCCTATCTGCCTGGACTCTATTTCAGTGGTATGTGGTTAAGACTTGGACCCATCTAGCCATGGCTGTTCACCTGATAAACTAATTTGTACTGAGATAATAATGACAGGATAATAGTTTATGTGTTTCCCATACCATAAACATTTGAAGTTCCTTAGGGGGAGCCGGAAAACAGTGCCTTCAGCTAAGTAACCACTGGTGGTGATTTGAAGGAGAGAAAAGTCACTGGAGTAAATCGACTTTGGACTTGGTTATCCATTATGGTACCCATGCAGACATATTCAGCTTTTCAAGTATTCACTAAGGAGAAAACAAGGGGTGACAAATAAGAATGCATCCTGGTTGTCAGAATTCCATTTGATTCACTAACTTATTAGTCATAGTCCCTGGATATGATCCCTATTTTCAAGGATCTTACAGTCTAGGGTGCACAGATACATCTCAGTCTTGAGGTCAAAGGCTCTGTAACTTCTTCTAGAATATAAGCTCCATTAGGGCAAGAATCACTTTTTGGCAACTATAAACTCAGTGTCTAACACTGAGCTCAGTAAATATTTGGTGGATGAATGAATACTAAGTACTATGATGTAGCAAATAACAAAATCTTTTAGTTCATTTCCCTTCTACAAAATAAGGATGATAATATCCACTTCATAAAACTTCTGTATAGATTAAATCAGATGACATATGTAGAAAGCCCCTAAAAATCCTTCAGGAAATAGTATCTTTTTTTTTTTCATTAGGTGGACTGTTCTAATTGCATTTACAGAAACAAAAGATGTAACAGACAGAGAACGTAGTCAACTTTTGAGCATTCACAACAGAGATGAGTACCTGTGACCCAGAGAGCTTACAACAAATAGATAATCCAGACCCTGTATATAAGTACACAGACTAGGACAGAAAAACTGGGAGTGAAACAGCAGCCTTGAATCATCTACTTTGAAGGAACTACAAATTAACTATACTCTAATTATGCAGCTAACCAGGGAGGTGGTAAGAAAATAGAGGACCTAGTCTTAAACTGACTCCATATACCATACCCACAGTCACATTACAGTAATTCGGCATTACATGTGGCATTTGTTAATATAATATTCCTGAAGATCCACAACACTCTGTTTTGTCCCCACCTCTCACAACACTAACAGTTATTCATCAATTCTGTGTCCTGGGTATCATTAAAGTCGTTCTAACAAACTGAAGAGTTATTTGAGACTAGTAAATGTGAAACATGCAAAATCGAAACGAAATGAAAATGATTCTCCAGGGCTTTGCCTAACTTTGAAATATGTCTGTTTTTACCATCTGCCATAAGTCCCTCTCCAATAAAGATCCAAGCAAGTAAGAATTCATTTTCGAGGCAATTTAATAGTTATTGAATATGCTGCTTTATAAGGTACTGTGTCATAAAATAAATCATGTTATTTTTTGCTTGAGTCATTATCTTACATAATCTAGTCCTTTATACAAAGTCCTACCCTCTAATATATATTTTTAATTCTTTCTGCAATAGGAGCAAAAACTTGTACTGAGTTATTACTGGTCCACTTTGGGAATGTGTGAAATATTGAACCAGAGCTTGGTGGTATAATCAATGCCCTGAGAAGAGAATTTTCTCCCCAAATGACAGAGGGTATTTCATGGGAAGAACAAACCTTATCAAGCACCAGGGTTTTAACTTCTGATGAGTGGTTGACCACAGAAGATTTAGGACTTTGAAACATGTTGCTAGTTTTCATACTGAAAACCAGCACAGAAGGAATATATTTTGGCATAATACCTACTGTTTACCTTTCAGTGCTCCTTCCGGTTCTTTAATTATAGCCCATGGAGAGAACATGGTATACAAACCAAAGCTATCTAGTTCATCATAAAATACATCCATTTGATCATTCAACATACATTAATTACATACCTATTATGTCCAGGAACTAGAATAGTACAAGGATGAATAAGATAAGATCTTATGAGAGAGACAGGTGTGAAAACAATTAATCTCCAGCATTCAGAGTATGACCACTACAGAACAAAGTAGAATGGAAACAGAGAGACCACGGGGGTCAGGAAAGTAATCACAAAAGTGGTGTCAATTGAGCTGAATATTGAAGAATGAATAGACGGTTTTTCAGACACATAGGACAGTTATTCCAGTCAGCAAGAGAAGTATTTCAAAGACATGGATTTAGATAAGCACACTGATTTGGGGAACAGTGAACAACTTGGCCCCAAAAGGTAGAGTTAGGGAAGACAGGTAACTGGAAAATTGAGTTTATAAATAAAAAATCAAGGTTAGCAGCCAAATCATAAATGACCATTATTAATTCATAAACAAATATTTGGGGGGCATTTAACTATATGCTAAAAATTATCCTAGGCAATGGAGGCACAGCAGTGAACAGATCCCTACCCTAGATTCTAGCATACATCAGGCTAAGGAATTTGTACTTTACTTTACAAGCTTCGGATTTAAACAGGAAAAGTAACACAAGCAGATTTAGAAGGATAATTCTTTTGACAGTGTAAAGAATGGACCAGAACAAAACAAACTAGTAAGATGAGTCAGAAGGCTACTTCAACAGACCAGATGAGTACTGCTTCTGCTATGTCTTCCATGAAATATTATGGTCTCCTCACATATGTATCTTGATCAAAAATCTGTGGAGAATATCCATTCTAAAATATCATTATTTTACTCAGTTCTCACAAAAGTTGTGGGGTTTTTTTTCCTTCAAACCTTAACAAACTTCTACATCAAGAATATATTTTTGTTGGATCCATATCATGTTACACCAATCATTCTGACTCATTTCCTGAACTTTCAGTTATTCCAAGAGAACTGCATTTTGTCCAAGAGATTTGAAACACGGCCAAACAGACTAAAGCCACCTATAAGGGTGCAGTGAATTTTTGATTTCCAGAGGACTTCCAAAAGAATAGATGAGCCAAGACTCTTTGAAGCTACAAAAAAGGAATGAAACTGGTTCTCCTACTCTAACCCATACTTCCCAAAATAATTAGGACCTCCAGGATCTATGATCTTCCAGATTCTACCATCCATTTCCTATGTATCCCAGAGTCTCAAGAATTGCCCAGGGGCTCCTGGGTGGCTTAGTCGGTTGAGCGTCTGACTTTCGCTTGGGTCATGACCTCGCGGTTTGTGGGTTCGAGCCCCGCGTTGGGCTCTGTGCTGACTGCCAGCTCAGAGCCTGGAGCCTGTTTCAGAGTCTGTCACTCCCTCTCTCTCTGACCCTCCCCTGCACATGCTGTCTCTCTCTCTCTCCTAGAAAGAAATAAAAATATTTAAAAAAAAGGGGCGCCGGGTGGCTTAGTCGGTTGAGCGTCCGACTTTCGCTTGGGTCATGACTCGCGGTTTGTGGGTTCGAGCCCCGCCGGCTCTGTGCTGACTGCCAGCTCAGAGCCTGGAGCCTGTTTCCAGAGTCTGTCACTCCCTCTCTCTCTGACCCTCCCCTGCACATGCTGTCTCTCTCTCTCCTAGAAAGAAATAAAAATATTAAAAAAAAAAAAAAAAAAGAATTGCCCAAAGCCTTGAAATTCATGGGAGAGGGCCCCAGAAATTTACGCTTTTTCATACACAATTTCCCACCTTTCTTTCTATTATTTGCTCCAACTAAAGAGCAAAGAAATTGGGCAAATCATATGTAATCAGACTCATTTTAAAGATAAGAAATTAAAAAAAAAAAGGGGGGCGGGAGGCAAGGCTTTTACCCAAAGGTATGTGTTAGTAAGTAGTAGAGTGAGAATTAGAATTCAGAACTTTTGACTCTTACACCATGTTCTTTGTTTTACTTCCATACTGTCTCTTGAGCCATCAGCCAATTTCTCCCCTATTGTGCATGCACTGCTGCAAAACAATTTTAGTATATGTGCTGCTGAAGCAAGCACTGCACGCTACATAACAATCCCTTGCTCTCTCAAGATTAATTAGATAACCTCTTTTATGTTAACCTAGACTTCATGAAGGGATCACTCTTGTTTTCTACAGCTCAGACAAAGCTTTATGTTTTCTATGTTATCCACTAAATAAAATCTCTACTTTTCTTTAATGACGCCCTTCATCTTCCTCTCCAACCTCCTCAGAGTTGCAGAGAATTTGAGGCCTAGTCCACCCACAATGACCCCAGCAGAATTAGGGCTATTTTTAGATCATGACTTACATATTCAGGCAGCAAAAAGAGCCAGTAAGACGCCAAACTCAGTATCCACCCTGGAAATGAACAAAAATGGGAAGCAAGCCGGCTAGTTCAGTGTCCCTTCAGATTTATAATAAATTGTCTGTGGGACCTTAGTGAATTAGCAATGACTCCATGCCAGGAATGCTGTGCCTCAGCCAATCCTAGGGCTTACTCTGCTAAACTTAGGCCACCTAGGGTTTTTTCAAAAATATTACTTTCGCATGAAGTCCACACAACTCAGCCACTATAGCCAAGAATAAGGCGTAGAGAGCACACTGGCAAGGGTGGTGCCAGTCACACTGCAGTCATGTGAGGTGAGAGGTAGCACATAAAGGAAAGGAAAAAGCTCCTAAATAAGAACACCTAGAGTCCCTGCCAATGATGCTATGATGTTGAGAGCGTCACAGGAAGCGCTTACGGTCCCAGCTGCGGAGTGTGCAGCCTTCACTGTCGGGCTCCTCAGGGGTCGCCTCTGCCTCCGCCGCAGGCAGTCCCTTCACCCGAAGTCCCACCCTTCCAGGGGTAGTCTGCAGACAATGACTGATCAAGGCATAAAGGATTGGAATACTCGGCCCAATGTGGGACATCTCTGACAGGCTAGAGCTCTCCATGGGGTCAGCGAAGGCTACCAGGCTGGGCCTGCATCATAACTGGACTCCTCTGCCTAACCCTGCCTCTCCCAACTCTCTCTCGCACAGGTTTGACCCCAACTGAACTCCCTAATGCACACCCTTAACAATGAACACTGTCTCAAGAGTGTGCATCCCTGAGAACCAAACATGCAACACCAGTAAAGAAATGTCATTGATGTTATTAGTAAGCCCTAGCAAAGTGACTCCTCAAATAAGAATCTTCTGAAAAAAGAATTCTGTTATTTAGGTTTAGACTCTTCACGCATAGGCAAAGTCAGGCTCGAATTTTAAGGTTAGACAAGATCTCTGCTAAGCTCCCAAGGGACAAAAACATGAATGATAACAATATTAATACTAATCCTTCTGCTTCCATTTCTTCACAGTTGAATGGAAGTAAAACCAAGATGGACTCATGGGATTGGAAAAGTGTTTCTTCTCCCTCAGCAACTTTACCTTTCTCTGCAATCCCATTAGACACAGTCCTGTATTACCTCCAGTGCCTAGTGCCTTCCTGCTTTCTCACTCCTTCTCTCATATCAATGGGAAAATAAAATGCTGTCAAAAGCCTGTAACTGCCTTGGACATACACTTGAAATTATGTTTGTTTACATCAGTGGACTCTGTGCAAAGCACTCAGATCCCCCTTCAGGGCTGAATGGCTTATCCTCCATTGGGTAATAGTGTTACTGGCAAGTGGTCCTCATGAGTCAGTCTTCTCTAGGAACTGACTTCAGCTGAAGGCAGATGCATCACCCATGAACAAAGCCCCATCAAATGACTGGCCAGTACATGAGTTTAGTTTAATGGCTCTCTTCCTCCAACACAACACAACTGGGAAGGGCCAGCCAGGCTTCTGAGCATCCTCTGAAGTTGGCTGAGGCTGTGTGGAGACTAGAGCAGAGCCCAACTTCTCTCTTGCCCCATACTTCTCCCTTGCCTTCCCCCAAAAAATGTTGGCCACAAAATCACTCCCTAATAAGTTTCCTGCATTCTAATCTCTGTCCCAAAGAGTCAGCTTCAGTTTATACCAGTAGTCTTCTGAAAAAGCACATACTATAATAAGATCTTGTTGTTTGAATATTCTCTGGCTGACAGGCAATGAGAAGTCCATCACTAGTGGTGGACCCCAGATAACTCCACGTCCTCTATACCCATTCCCCACCTACCCAACATGTGCCACAAGGAGCCAGAATAATATGTATGAAACTGGATTCTATGGAAGCTAGATCAAAGTAGACGATGCAATTGCTACTTTCACCACTGGTGAACTGGGATGACATACCAATGGAAATAAATGCACCATCAAGTACAATGTATCAGGACTTAGAGAATTTGACGAAATATAAATTTTAAGAAAAACATAATTAGATGGTAGTTTCTGGGGACAATTTATGCTCTGGAGAAAAACATAAGGAAAGTCTGATGGTCATAAATTATTGAAAGCTAAGTGTGAGGTAAAATTGGAGGGCCCACTATCCAATTTTAAAACTTACTAAAAAGTAATTTTTCAAGCCAGGGTAATAAAAACAGGGTAGTATTAGCTTTAAAAAAATACATATAGATCATTGGAGTCCAGAAATAAGTCCATGCATTTATAGCCAGTTGGCTTTTGACAGTGGTGCCAAAGTCCTTTCAATAGGAAAAGAAATCTCTTCAATGAGTGGTACTAGAACAATGAAATATTCATATGCAAAAAATAAAGGTGAACTCCTAAATGACACTATAGACTAAAATCAACACAAAAATCGATCAAATACTTAAACTTAAGGGTTAAAACTTTAAAAAAAGTCTTAGAAGAAATTATAGGGGCAAATCTTCATGACCTTGGATTTGCCAATGGTTTCTTAAATGTCCAAAAGCACAGGCAATAAAAGATAAATAGATAAATCAAAATTCATTATAAAGTACACTCTCAAGAGAATGAAAAGGCAACCCACCAAATGGGAGAAAATACTTCCAAATCACTTATCTAATACAGGTTTAACCTCCAAAGAACACCTACAACACAATGACAAAAAGACAACCCACATTTTTTTTAAAGCAAAGGACTCGAATAGACATTTCTCAAAGAAGATACAGAAATGAATTTGAGGTAAGTTATGAAGTGGCCATGGTGGCAAAGATGTAAACTATGAAGGTCCCAATAGGATAACTGCCACCCCCCATGACTTACCTACCTATTGGCACTGTAAAATGTGCAACCTTCCACCAGTACTGAACCTCATTCCTCAAAGAAACCAACTGAGCATTTGATAGCAAGTTGGCTATATGGAAGGAGCAGTCATTTATCTTGACTGGAACAGACATAATAGGAGTATGGGTTTGACTGCCCTGCCCACAGGACATCAGCTACTACTAGCATATGAAGATCTTCTGAGTATTTGAGCCCCCCATCCCCAACATAGAATCCGACATAAATTACAGCAGACCAAGAGACTTATTTTATAGCAAATGAGGTGTGGCAGTGGAATCCATCATACCACCACCCAGAAGAAGCCAGCCTAATAAAGTAACCAAACAAGCTGTTAAAGTTACAGCTGAGCTTCCAGTTCAGAGACCCTTCAAGGACAGCGTGTCATCTTTGAGGACATTTCAAATCAGTGACTATCATATGGTACTGGTCTCCAAAATGAAAAACCCACAGGTCTCGAACCAAAGGGATGAAGCAGATATGTCTCTACTTATTCCTATGTCCAGTGACCCATTTAGAGAATTTGCACTTGCTATCATGGCAGCTCTGGTTTCTGCCAATTTAGAGGTCCTGGCTCCCAAAAGAGACTCAGCAATTTTCAATCTATGATTGATGCTCAAGGATTTTCGCTTCGTTTGCCAAGAAAGGAAGCAAGTACAGTTATCATCCTGTCAAGAATTATTGACGCTGACCACCAGGCGGAGTCAGAGCATTGAGGAATCTATTTGGCATCCAGGTGATCCACTTGGTCATTTCTGAGTATTTTTTGCCCAAATATTAAGGTAAACTGATGAATGCAGCAGCCATAGCCTGAAATGGTGACCAGGGACTCAAATATCTCGGAAATGAAGGTCTGGGTACCTAAAGGATAAAATGTAGACCAGAAGAGATGCAAGCTGGCAATGAGGGGGACATAAAATGAATAAAGAGGAAGAAGTTGATGACTATCGATTGCTACTTAAGCCCAACTCAGTACTAGGGACCATAGTTTCTACCATTACTGCTTCTTATTATTTTTTTTTTTTTATTTCTAGGAGAGAGAGAGAGAGACAGTGTGAGCAGGGGAGGGTCAGAGAGAGAGGGAGTCACAGACTGAAACGGGCTCCAGGCTCTGAGCTGGCAGTCAGCACAGAGCCCGACGCGGGGCTCGAACCCACGAACCGCGAGATCATGACCTAAGCGAAAGTCGGACGCTTAACCGACTAAGCCACCCAGGCGCCCCTACCATTACTGCTTCTTATGAGGACACAGAAAGTGGTCTAGAACGGGTGCCTGTGTATCTCAGTCACTTAAGCATCTGACTTTGGCTCAGGTCATGATCTCATGGTTCGAGCCCAATATCGGGCTCTGTGCTGACAGCTCAGAGCCTAGAGCCTGCTTTGGGTGTTATGTCTCCTTCTTTCTCTGCCTCTCCCCCAGTTGCTTGTGTGTGCTCTCTCTCTCTCTTGCTCTCTCT